>JAQQSQ010001394.1:0-12654 GCA_028627145.1 Eidolon dupreanum
GTAGCACCTGGCACCTGCCTGTGTCATGGGGCTTTAAATGCCAGCAGCTGAAGCAGTGTTGGGGGCCTCCCGTGTGCCACACACTATGCTACACTGAAGATGCAAAGCCAAGTGAGACTGGTCCTGCCCTCTACGAGCTCTGCATTTGCAGAAGGAGACTGTCCACAGACTCACCGAACGTGATATAGAATGTGACACACGTGATGATCGAAGGAACGCAAAGCAGGGAAGTATGGAAAGTCGAGAGAGCTTGTTCAGGTAGGGGCAGTGGCTCGTGGGAGGCTTCTGTCTAAACACAGCGACTGTCACATAGTAGACTTTCCATGGATAGTTGCGGAATAAATAAATTCAGCATAATAATGGCCAACAGGTGTTGAGCACTGTGCTAAGAGGTTTTATATACATTTTATCACTTATTCCACATAACCAGCTGTGAGCTATGGATATCAATAGCATTTTACAGACAGGAGGCTGAAGCTTAGGGCTCTTGTTCACAGCTCCCCCAGCTGGTGAGTGCAGGAGCAGCATTTGAATCCGGAACTGTCTCATTCTCAAGCTTGGTCTTCATATCATCATGCCAAACTCCTGACCACTATGAAGACAATAGGGTCTTGTAGAATGAATAGAAGTTTCCCATGTGTCCAACAAGGGTGACGGGCATTCAAGGTGAGGAGAAAAGCAAAGGTATTTTAAAGGTGAAGTGCAGAGAGGTGAATGAATTTGCCCAAGGTGACACAGTGGAGATTGAGAGTTTGAGCATGTTTCAGAGTACTCATTAAATGCCAAGGCTGCGGACGATGAAATGAGAAATTGGAAGAAGTTTTTCAAACCCCTTTTGCTTTCCCACTTGCTATGTAAAAATGAAAAAAACCATTGATCGGTAGGGCAGAAAGTGCAGGTAGTAATGAGATTCCCTCTGAAAAATCCTTTAAAGTCTCCATAATTAATTTATTTGGGAGGTGAAACAAGCTGTGCATGTGAAATGAGTTAAAATTATGAACGGGCCTATACGGGGTCTGTGGTCTGAGGCTTCAGAGCCTGATGCAGGATCCACACACCGTGGCTCCCTCGCCCTTAAAACCGTATTCTCTGAGTCAGTTATTGATCACACCCTGGGGCAGAGCAGTTGTCTCAGCTCTGGTGGTCCAGAGCCAGGGATCTGACGAGGGGGGCCGGGGACACCTCAAGTCACACTGAGAACCCCCTATCCCATTCTCTCACGATGCTTCTCTGAGTGTGTCTGGTGGCAACACCTATGATCACAGGAAATCTAGCCCCTGAAAAGCCCTCATTGAAGGACAGGGCAACTCGGTTTAGAAACGATGCACTAAATTCAAGAAGAGGCAAAACTAATCTATGTTGATAAAGTCAGAACAGCGTTATCTGGGTGGGTGGAGGGTTGCCTGGGAAAAAGTACGTGGGGGGATCTTTCTGGGGGAGATAGAAATGTCTGCCTCTATCCTGATGGTCTCCTAGTACAGTTAAGCCTTGTGCATTTTACTGTATGTAACTTATACCTTAAAAAAGAAAGAACTAAATTGCATTTTATAGCCTATCTTGTTTTCTTTGTGTATAGAAAGGTTAATAATAATAATAATAATAATAATAATATAATAAATAATGGCTAGCTCTAAATGCATACTCTGTGCTGGGCATTGTTCCAAGTATTTGTTAATTAAATTTTTTTTTTTTACTAAGACTTTATTTTTTAAGAGCGATTTTAGGTTTACAGCAAAATCGAGGTGAAGAGACAGAGAATTCCAATATACTCCCTTCCCCTCCCACATAACGCCTTCTGCATTATCATCATCCTCCATCAGAATACTTCTCTTACGACTGATGAGACTATGATGACACATTGTAATTATCCGAAGCCCATAGTTTACAGTGGGGTTCACGCTTGGGCGCTGTACATTCTATGGGTTTGAGCAAATATGTAATGACATGTATCGATCCTTATGGTACCAGTTTTTTTACTCCCCTAAAAAATCCTCTTATTTTCTGCCTGTTCATTCCCCTCCCCCATTTAATTCTATGAGATGAGTTCTATTATTAAACACATTTGACTGATATTAAGGCACAGAGAGGTTGAATAATAACTTGCCTAAGGCCATACAGTGACGGGGCCGGGACAGGTACCGTCTCTCTGCTGTGGACCATTATGCTGTCCTGTGACCCTTGTACCCCAGAACTGTGTGCATTGCTGACTTATCGTCCCAGGAGAGTGTTGAATTGCAACACCGGACAGTGGAACTGGAGCTGGGAGTGGCGGGGGGGGGGGGGTTGGTGTCTAGGCTGCGAAGGGGGGATGGGTGCTCCACCCCAGGGAGAGTTGGATCTGGGGGATGGAGAGGTGAGGGTTCTGTGCCCTATCCTTCCAAAACAGTATGCAGGAGGCAGGACCTCCAACAGAGGGACTGCACAAACACCTGGGTACTGGACACCCAGCAAGCAGCCTTGACCCGGTCTTGGCAAAGGTCCAAGACTTGAGCCTGGTACTGAGGGAGCGAGTGCTGTGGGCAATTGAGCTGTCCGCCTCCCATCACGGCATGCTGGCATCAACGGTGAGTATCTCAGGGGCCTGCTAGCTTCCTGCTAAAGCCCTGGGACCCTTCTATGTCCACGTGGCGAAGGACCTGCCACCTACAGACTGGGATGAAGATTCCCATCAATGCTGAGATGCAAAATGAGAAGCATCTTTTATCAGAATGTTAAAGAAAGTCATACAGGTCACGTGGTTTTACAAAATATTTCTACAAATGCCATCACTCAGTCTTAACAATAACCTTGTGAGAGAAGGATTACTATTCTCACTTGACAGAGCTGGAGAGAATGAAAGCTTAAAGAAGTAGATAGTGGCTGAGGTGATGTTGAAATCCAGGAGCCTAACTGCAAATCCACTGCTTGCTTCCTTAGACCCCTCTGTCAAGGGCATCCTTTGAGGGGAAACAAATTGTCCCATGGGAAATTATCTTGATACTCTAAGGTAGCCTATCGCAAAGCTCTTGTGACAGAAGGGCTCAAGGAACAAGTTAGGATGCTCGCATCGTGTGGGTTAGTGTAGACATTTAAAATATACAGCGTGAAGCAAGAGGAAAGGGTGGGTAGTTGATGCCCTTGGGATTGGACACAAGCAGGGAGAAGGACTAGACTACCCGTACGCTGGTTTAAAAGAGCGCCCATGTCCTGTCCCTCTGCTACATCAGCCTTCCCTGCTGATGGAGAGGTTACGAGGAGCGGACTTGAGGCTGAAGAAGGAGCTTGCCCACTGAAAGGTGCCTGGGGCCAGCACAGTGTGCCTGCTCTGAGACGCAGGGCCAGTTACACGTGGTCCATAACTGTAACTCACCAATTACCCTAATAAGAAGCTATGGATTTCATTTGTCAGAAGACTTACGGGGTTGTAATGCGAGCCACCAATGGGTGGCTGATTTAAGACCTCATAAATGTTGAGTGCCTCATGTATAATAAATGTATTATAACTATTTGGAACCTCAGGTGCCTCATGTATATTTAGTGAGTCACGAATATTTGCTGCCTCTTGGTCTTTCATCTCTTTCTGTGTCTGGCACACATATGCTGTACTTGCTTTATCTGTGCTAGTGTGTCTCCATACATAACCAATTTATTTATACATACTTAACACATCTAATGAATTCTGCTCATGTCTCACAGCTATTTGCTTCTATACTTAGTTTCATTTATTCTTCTTGTTTGTGTTTCTGATTTTCTCTAGCAGAATCAAATATCTTAAATAACATAACAAACACAATCCAAATGTGTAGGGGAGTTCATGCAAGTGTCTTTGTGGGAAACTTTTGGACTAATGGAGACAGTTACATGCAAGAAGTGTGTGTGAGCTTGGGAGTGAGACCTGGGCTTGACCCCAGCTCTGCACTGATGTCTGGGGGTGGGTTTGTAACCTCCCTGACCCTTGGTTTTCCTATGTGGAAAGGGCATAGCCAACAGTAGAAATACCACCTAGTGTTTTTTGAAGATTAAGTAGGATGCTGTCTTAAGCATTCGCACGTGCCCTGATGAGCAGCAGATGCTCCACACATGTAGTTCCAGATCCAGATGAGGGATCCTCCTTCTTCCTGTGCCTTGTTAATCTCACCGTGACCCTCCTGAAGAGCCGTGGTTTCAGGAAGGGCCACTTTAACAGAGAACATGATCGAAGGGAATTTATATTCACTGAATCTAGAGCAGCCATTCTAGACATTGCGTACCTACTCTCTCTTCATGATGCCACCAGGCAGGGACACGCAAGTGTTGTGAGGGTACAACTCACCTAGTTGGGAGAAGGAGGGAGGCTCTAGAAAGGCTGTGAGTTGAAATTCATAGGATGAGTAGGCATTCGCTATTAAAATTAGGAGGAGGAAGGTGGAAAATCCTGTTTTAGGTAGAAGGAAAAGCGATCGTCAGGACTGAAGGCAAGAGAGTCTAGCAAGTGTGAGAACCTTCAGATGATTCAGCCTGGCTCCTGTGAGCAGGACCGTTGATGGGGGACTTATGACCATATATAGATCAGTCTTGAACTTATTAAAGGCCCAAAGATGGAAGTAGAGTTGAAAAAATATTTACTTTCATTCAAGACTAAGGAGTAAGAACAGTAGTGAAATTAGAAAAATGGATGAGGATGAGAAGTGTTTGTGATTATGGGGATTTCATTTTTTTTAAATGTGTGAGGTAGTTCTAGCTTCTAATTATTATTATTATTATTATGTGTTCAAGATTGTTTTTATTTTCAGAGCCTACAACAGTTGGTTAGCAATGCTAGTTAAGCTGGTATAATTCGAAGACCGCCTCACCCCCCTTAGCTCCCAATTATTAATACTCACTATATAAGGGTTTAACTTTATTCCAGGAAGGCGGTAGGAACAGGAGATCTGAGATGTCCCTTCCAGGATTTTTAGTTAATATGTATGAGGCCATGATGACAGTGCACATATTCGAACTTGACAATGATGGAATTAAAAAAGCAGTTTTATTTTTTCTCTTCCAAGGGGAAACATACAGGTGGAAGATTTAACATTAGCCGAATTCATTCTGATTTCTTCCTGTTAGGGTGTAACTCCACCTCCCTGGTCAGTCGCAATAGGAAGTGGCCTTGAGAGATGAGGTGGAGATTATTTTAATGTAAATAGAACTTTAAAAAATCCTTCCAGGAAGCGGTACTCAGACAAATTCTCTGACAGGTCTGAGATTTTATTGTATTAAATGGGCCTTCCTGGGAAAAATGAGAGCGAGTCTGGCCACTTCTTACCCTGACACAAGCTTTCTTCAGGAAGGGACACATGAAACGTTATTATGGAAAACAGAAGGCCCATTATGAACCACTTTAATATAGTTTTTATTTGGTTGGCCATTTGCTAATTTAATAAGGATTGCGTATCCCCAGTGGCTGATACTCAGAAATATGAGATGTCAGTTCTCGAAGGTTCAGCAGAGCAGCATAAAAGAAAGCTAGAGATGCACTTCCTCGTTCATGTTCCAAAGGGAAGACCACGTGCACCCACAGAAGAGTGGACTCAAAGTCATTGGCCTGGGTTGGAGTCCAGACTTTGACGCTTTTGGACTATGTGACTTCTCCGAGTTGGCTCTGGAAAGCTTTGCCTTTAATTTCCTGTAATAGTCAGGTCAAGATAAGTGAATGTGGCATTAATAAAACGTCCCCACATCTCAGTGGCTTAAGAAACCGAAGTTTTCTTTTTGCTAACTCAAGTCCACGGAGCGTCTGGACAACTTTCCAGGACAAAGTGTCAGTGTTGTGGTACCTCCATCTCATCACATGGCCTCGGATTTCCATGTGATCACCCTGGAGGGGAAGAGAACAAAGAGGGTGCTGTGCCAGCAATTAAACACTTACACTTCAAAGCAGACCTGTCATATGACCCCACCTTCCTACAAAGAGGGTAAGGAAGTGTAATCCTTCTGCCTGGAAGAAGAAACCTAGATATGAGGCACATTAGATCTCCATTGTACTTCTAGAGTAAAATCCCTCCCTCCCTTCCTGTCCCCCTTCTTTTCTTCTCTCTCCCTCCCTCTTTCCTTCCCTCTCATTTGTCTTCAGGATCTGCTTTAGCCCTTAGTCTCTAAGCCTTGGACACGACTCCCAGAGAGACATCTGGGGACCTGACCTTAGTTTTAGTTCCACACTCTAAACCAAGAAAGTGTAACATCTGGATGAGGCCACATTTGTCCAGGGAGGCTGGGGGTGATTAATGACATCGCTCGTGTCTAACTATACAGTATTATACCACATTTTCAATCATAGTGAGGGTTGCATAACCCTAAGATTGATGAGGTGCACCTGCTCCAGGCTCAGTGATCTCCAGGAGTCATCCGGAACTGCTCCAGGCTGGGGCAGAAAGAGCTGAGCTGCCAAGAAGTCAGACTTCTTCAGCAGTGGTTCAAGTCTAAAATTCTAAGCGTGTGGAAAGTCTCTCAGGAAATTGGATTTCTTTTCAAGGCTTTTTTTTTTTTTTCCTTTCTTGTTGCATGGCTCAAGCCTCCTATTTTATGATGCTGAATCTATTATGCATTTTTTTTTTCTAGTTTGAAGTGATAATTTTCAGACTATCGTGGTGACTTCTTCATCCGATAGGAGGAGATCTGTGTGTCACCATGCGACTGCTCTAATTATTTCAAACCCCACTTCTGCATGGCCCCCTGGGGCTGCCAAAGGAAGCAACAGAGGCACAAAACCATATTATTCTCAGTACCTCAAAGAAATTCATATCCATAGCCTCCCACTGTTAGGTGGCACAGATACACAAAACCATAAAATTTACTTTCTTTGGTTAGAAATGTATCAGCAGAATGACACAAGGGTTAAAAATTCTGGACTTATCATGGCGATCACTTCTTCAGGTATGTAAATGTGGAATAACTATGGTGTACATCTAATACTAATACAATATTGTATGTTAGCTATATTCTAATAAAAATCTTTAAAAATATATGGCTTCTAAAATCAGACCTAGGTTTGGGTCATGGCTTGGCCACTCGCTGTCTGTGTGACTTGGGGACACAGCTCTTTGAGCCTTGATTTTCTCATCTATAAAATAGGATAAATAACAGTCTTGAAGTCACAGAATCATTGTGAGAATTCAGGGAGTCAGTGCACAGAAAGCACTTGGCATAGCAAATGATGTGTGGTCAATGGTCAGTTCACGCTGGCTTTTATTATTAATAAGCCCTATTTTACGTGGTTCTTACAGAATTCATCTGTGTCTCTCTTTAATAAAACTTTGAAAAATGAATCATTTCTTCACAAACAACATTTGTTTGTTAGTTTGAATCTGTCAAAACCTGGGGTCTAAGTAGGAGAAATCAAAGTGGAGATTTGGTTGTGAAAAAGAACCGCTGTCCCATAATATAAGGCGGAGGTTGCAAACTACAGTCCGCAGGCGAAGGAGGCCTCCAGAGGAGTTTGGTGTAGATAATGCTCGTTTTGGGTTAAACCCGACTGAGCCGTTAATGTTTAAGAAGCAAAATATTTCACATGAAAATTAGCATCTCTTTTCTGGCTTGCGTCTGGCCTGTTTTGCTTTTTCACATTCCCTGTCTATACGAAGCAGAACAATAGTTTCCCAAACACATCCATGTCCAAACTCCAGAAACCCACAAATATGTTAGGTTACCCAGCAGAGGGAAATAAAGATTGTAAATGGAATGAAGGGTACTACCTATCCGACCTTAAAATAGGGAGATTATCCTGGATTGTCAAGACAAGGGTCCTTATAAATGGGAGAGTCAGAGAGAAACGTAATTGTGGAAGAATGGTTGAAGAGATGCAACGCTTTTGGCTCCAAAGATGGCGGAAGGGGACATGAGCCAAGGAAGGCACAGAGGTGGCCTCTAGAAGCTGGAAAAGGATAGAAAACAGATTCTCCCCTAGAACCTCCAGAGAGGAACACAGCTTTGCCGACACCTCGATTTTAGCCCAGTGAGGCTAAAATCTGGACTTCTGACCTCCAGATACAATACAATACATTTGTATTGTTCAGATCATTAACTGTGTGGTAATTTGTTAAAGCAACAGTGAAAAATGAATAGGTGGCTCTATCCTTGTAAGATAAAACTACTTTTATCTCCCCTCCCCCCCCATTTTTGCCTATTCTTAATCTTCATGTTTTGTAGGCAATTCTTTTGAGGTACTTCGTAATCCTGACAAAGTCCCTAAGCCGAGCAGAGCTGCATAAGCTCCTGGCTTCCTACTGGAAAATGCTGATCGATCAAAGTGTTTGCTGCTTTGGATGGCAGAAGTATATGTTGGCATCTGTAAAGGACTTGTAGCTACACAAGAGAATGATGCTTTCGATATTTCAAAAAGGATTAAGTGCTAATAATGACGTGGAATGTTGTATTCCTTCCGCTGAGATTTTGGCATTAGATTTTCATGTGGTTTGGAAGAGTGTGGTGTTTTTCTCAAAGACAGAATCCTGGTCAGGTAGGTAATTTCCATTAGCAGGGGACGATCATGTCTGAGGCGTGATTTCATTTGTCTCTGCACACGTGACCATGGAGACCCTGGGAAAGAACTAGGACTGAGAGAGGCAGGAAGAAACAGGAGTCTTCCCATGAGACCCTGGGGCAAGGGGAAAGGGCCTTTGGGAACAAACACGATTGGGAGGGACCCGGATGTGTGTTAGGACCATGGAAGGTCATGGGCAGAGCCGCAGCCGGGGCACTTTGGGGAGTAAGATTCTAACACCAGTTCTGACATGTGGATTTTTCCCCCACACCACCAAGCATTTTTCTGATGCCAGCTGGGTGTCCTGCAATGCACCTAAATTCTGACACTGTCTACTTGAAGATCGTATCAGATCCCACAGGTCAAGGGCTCTGATCTTCTCCGGCCCTTGGCACTCCTGATTCTTAGACTCAGACTGGAAGCTATAGCTATAACTCTCCGGGTTTCAGACCTTTGAACTACACCAGCAACTTTCCAGGGTCTCCACCTTGCAGATGGCAGATCGTGGGACTGACCAGCCTCTGTAAGCACATGAGCCAATTCCCTAAATAAATCTCTTCCTGGACCTCAGCATGAAAGTTCAGAGGATGGTAATATTTGGAGTGTTCCTCTAAGCAGAGAAGGTTCCCCTGAAGGCCCCCTTTGTTCCTTCTATTGCTAAGACTTAAAACTTGGAAACACTGAGACCCTTCAAATACAGCATTTTATATTCTAATGCTTCGATAGCTAAAATTCACTTCAAAGGATAAAATTGGCCACCGAAAAGAATGTTTATGATTTGCGTTTAAAGCGTGTGACTTTAGAATTCCTTTTTGTCTCTCTAGCATTTGCGCTACGCAACTGAGCTTTCCCTGGATGCAGCCCAGCCCCTTCCTTCAGCGACAAATTTCGAACGCATTTTTCTAGATACACGTATACACCAGCATGACCTGCCGATGAAATCTTAAAGCCCACTTGACTGAGGAAGCCATAGTAACATGGAATTGCTCGAACAGAGCCCGGGTTCGAGTGTGACTTGTTTGGGAGGGAGCAGGGAAAAAAATCACACACACAGTGGCCGCTTAAAGCAGAAGACCCTGACCCAAACACTTGCCTGCTCTTCTTCCCTGTGGCTGGTACTTCACCAGGTAGAAATGAGAAGGTCGTGGGACTTGGTTTTGCCTAAATGAAAAACAAGCAAAGTAAGCTAAAGTCTGATCCCAATTATGTTTTACAGAGGCAGAATTTACCTGAAGTCTCCAGGCATAAGGAGAGGACTCTAGCTCCTAGTAGGATGCTGCTGAAATGCAATTTGGAGAGCGAGTCCACGGGCAGGGCTCAATCAGCAGATACATGCATGCTGACAGCTTCTGAGCAATGCAATTATTGTCATTTTTCTGCCTTGACCTACTGCCTGCCTCTGGTTTCTGGGAAAAGGGCTAGAATGTTTCCCACTTGGTGACATTTATTACCACCACCCCCTCATAGTGAAACTCACCCTTAGTCTTCCATTCCCAACCTCCACTGAATCTCATATTTAAAAAGTGTCCCAAGTCCTGTTTCCAACTGTTAACACTAAATTATGAACCAAAGTGACAAAGATTCACTTTTACGATTATTGAGGTAGGTTTCCACGTCTCGGGCAGCTGGAAAATCGCTGACAGTTTCAGGTCCCAGTAAGCATCTGAGATGAAACAAGACGCGAGCCCAGGCGTGCGACGCCTGCCTTGCGGTGTAGACAGGTCTGTGGAGTGAGCCCTTGATTAGACGTTTTGATTCATGACGCATCACGCTGCAGGGAATGGCCCCGAGAAGACTGACTTATTGGAGATGAAGTTCTCATCTGCATGCGTCTGTACACATGTGCATGAAATCTCCCTCTCTGATCTGTCCTGTCCTGACTCTGGCTCAGGATTGCGGGCCATTCGGCCCTTGCTTATTCTTCTTGAACTCTACGCGTTGAGGAGCCTATGCAGCGGGAGCGTGCAGGTGAATAGGAGCTGGTCTCGGTCTCCTCCCAGCATCAGCATCGCCGTCCTCATCTGCATCACCACCATCATCATCATCACCGTCACCCTCACGATCATGGTCATCATCATCGCCATTGTCATGATCACCATTCCTAACATGTATTCAGTGTCTTCTCTTTCTATTGCTGTGTTAGGGACTTTACAAGTACAGTCTTATTTAACTTTTACAACAACACAACGCATTAGATATTATTATTCCCACTTGTCAGTGAGGCACCTGTGTCTCAGAGTGGTTAAGCGTCTAGTGCTAGGTCACACAGTGAATGATCGGCTGGGAGACTTGAACCTAGATCTTTTTGACTTCAAAGTCTATATCCTTAAAATTATACCACGCTGCCTCTCTTAGAGATCTAGCTAAACATTTTTCTAAATAGAAGTTTTTTCATGATCCAAATCAGAGAGTTTGGTAAAGCCAGATGAAACAAAAAAACTTTCTTAAAGCTGCATGCTGAGATAAACAATGAGCTTCTTAGTGATTCAATTAATTGAATTGAAGTCAGTGGAGTATAAACGTTTTAGAATTTGACATCATTGTTTGATTTTGTGTTGCTTTGACTCTTTGCAAATCTTCAGATTATATATTTGCACTAAAATTTTCTTCTTCCTAATGGAGCGTTTCCATGCATTACTATTTTATTAATTTTCTTGACTTCAAGGAATTAAAAGGTTGGGGAGATTTTTAGCTTGTAAGACTTCATAAGAATCAATGACCAAGAACGTGGAAAAAATCTGAAGAATTCAACTCTTCTGGATTAATGAACTACAGGGGGGTCTGTAGGAAGTTGAGGTGTCTGGGGAGGGCTGGAAGCATGGGGGATTAAGGAGGAAGCCTGACCATATCATAGAATAAAGTATAACCTTCGCAGCTCATACAATTTTTCTATGAGCTATTTTCTGCCAAACTCTACCCTTGTGTTTTGACAAGTTCAAGAGCCTGGCCTGCGTCCATTTATTTACTTTATAAGAGAAACACTGGATTAAGGTATAAGCAAAAAGCCATTCTTGTGATAGGCTGAAAAGAGAAGGGGAGATTTGATCAGAAAAATAACATAAAAACTGTTATTCGCTCTAGTTTTAGTTTTTATCTTTAAAAAATCGCAGGGGAATACTATGCTCTCAAAAGCTTGAGTCTTAACTATGAGAATTATTTTTTCAGAGAAGAGAAACTTATTTAAAATGGGAAGTGAAACATTCGTTAGTAAAGAATCTCTTAGTTTTAGTGAGATCTGGGAGATGTGTTTTCTAAGCCAAGAGAACTCTTGGGCTCTCCTTACATGCAGCCTAAGTTCTTTTGGTGGGCATAGCTCTTTGGGAGGAGTACAAGGGGGTGGAAATTTAATCAACGCAGCAACTTATTAACTCAGTTTGCAAACGCCCCACGGTGGCGGGAGCTGTCCTGTCTCAGGCTCCAGAGTTTGCTTTCTCTCAGGGGTGCTGGTGGAGTAGAGCAGGCAGGGCGCTCTCTCTGGTTTGCAGATACTTCAGTCATACTCACTGCAACCTTGTCAACGGAAGAGGCATTGCAGAACCTACGACGTTCTCAAACGCATGGACTCATGCCTGCTGTTCACAATCAAGTTGATCTCCCGGTGATCCCATCCTTCGCCCCTGCACACCCCCCTCCTGAACTCCTTCCGAGACCCTTTCCTAAGCTAATTAAGCCGAATGTTGCCTTCCTGTCCAGTTTCCTTCATTTGCCTGTGGATTTTTTTTTTTTTTTTTTAATGATCGTTTCACAGACTGAGGGGAGCCTCGTTACCAAGGCAACTGAGTTTGTTGCCTGTGCTTTTTCAGCATCAACTGGACGCTCTGCTCAATTTGCTCGCTCATTTGTGGAGGGTTGTTCCTACGCCGAATGACCTTTTGAAAGCTTTAAATGGTCCAGAACACTACAAATCTTCTCATTATCCCAGGATGATCGGTTACTGGGAGCCCAAGGACCCAGGGGTCTGAAAAGACAGATTTGGGCAAGGACAAGTTCTATTTGTCCCTTATGGTCTGGGGTCCTAGCACCTGGCCTTCGGGATAACATGCTGTCTGTATCAAGCGTATGCCCCCACCGGACAGTCTGGGCCACCTGGGATCCTCTACGTATGGTCTTCCCCTGGCCTGGCATCATCTTCTCATTCTGGGTCCCAGCAGTTTTGTATTCCCCATTTCTCCTTC
>JAQQSQ010001395.1:0-12650 GCA_028627145.1 Eidolon dupreanum
GGCATGGATTTCTTGGGGCTTACCCTGTTTGAGATTAGCTCAGCTTCTTTAATCTGTAGGTTTGTATCTTCAACCAAATTTGGGGAGTTTTTGGATATTCTTAAAATATTCTTTCAGCTACACTCTTTTCTCCCTTCATCCTGGAACTCTGATAAGAAGTGACCTTATTATTTCTAGGTCAGGAGTCAGGACACCCTGAGTCTGAGTGTCTGTCTTCTGTTGGGTGTAAGGGCCTCAAGACACCCTGCTGCTGAGTTATTCTCCCAGCCCTGGAGTCCCAAAGCATTCTGATTTCTTTTTACCTTACCATCTTTAAGAGTTCTCCTTCAGTCATCTCTTTTGTAACTTCCATAGTTTATAGTTATGCTTAGCAGAGAGGAGTAGGGAAAAATGGATCAAAGCTATTTTGTCCAGGCTGGAAGTTCCTTGTATATGTTTATCTTTTGTCTTTCTTTATACAAAAATTTATTTTGAGTTTTGGTTACCCAGAATTTATTTTTAAAAACATTATAGAACATGATGAATAATATAAGCTTATATTATGTTGGTAAATTTAGATACATTTAAATATTCTAGTATATGAACACAAATCCGAGATTAGCACTTATGTATCAAATTATATGATTATCCAGCAAAGTGTATTCTTTGTCATGTGTTAAAAAAACACGTTCTCAAGTCATTTTTTAGGTCCATTTTCTTCTCTCACATAAGGTAAAGATTTCGTTGCCACAGTGGTAGGGTATTTAAAACTACTTTCTTAAGAGCTGAGTAACTTAACAGTTTGCGTAGGCAAAATGGGTGTTTGTGTAAATTGCTATATTTTTCACATTTATCTTTTAAGTATGGGGGTCAATGCTCTGAAAAGTAAGTTACTAATAATTGAACTGATGAATGAGCATTCGGATGAAAATGTTTCCTCGCAAAGACACACTTTTAGAAAGTGTGTACATGTGGGAAAGCTGCTATACAAAGACACTTTTTTAAAACGAAAACTATTATTTGCACGCTAATATAAAAATGAGCATATAAAAGTTTAATTTAGAGTTTCCTTTCTCTTTCCTTCCCTATGATAGTTAAAACTTACAGGCTGTTACACTTTCTGAAAAGAAAAAAATCTAAATGATATTGAAAACATGAATCATTTTTTCCTAATCTTGTGCTTTTCATGGCATACAGCAAATAGACCATATATACGCTGCCTTTCATGTAAACGTGAAACTTATTATTAATTAAACTGCAGCTAATTCTAGAAACTGGGATGTTGACACTGCTAGGAACATTAAAGACATAGCATTCAATTGTTTTTATATATATTTTTACGCAAAAAAAAAAAAAAAAAAAAAAACCTGTCTACAAATAAACTTTGTAAAATGTTAGATTATAACTCAGAAAGAAAAGGGCAGCCATATACTAATCCTTTTCCTAACTTACAGACCTTCAGGAACCTTAGAACTTCTGAGACTTGGAAGAATTTTGAAGAGCTTGTTTTTCAGATAGGAAAATGAGACTCAGAGAGAGGGGCTTTGCTGAAACTGCATAGTTAAACCAGGCGTCAGTGGTGGAGACATAATGTTAATAACACGCCATCTCTGGATCTGCTTTAGTATTTTTCTTCTTGATGGCATCTTCTTTTTAAACCTAATATCTATATTTAATAAAAAAAACAAAACAGCCAAAAATTTATGGCAACTCAATGAATATTTGATATTGCTCTGTGCTTAAATATTTTATGAATGATGAGTTATCTTCATTCTTTTGCATACCCATTCATTATTTCATTCACTCAATAAGTCTTTACTATGTATTAACTCTATATCAAGCATGATTTTAAGTATTGAGGATAAACCAGTGAACGAATAAAAGCCTGTTTTTAAGGAGTTCCCACTCTAATGGAAGAAGAAAAGCAATGAACCAATACATAATATTTCACATACTTGCAAGTGCTCAAAAGGAAAATAAAGCAAGGTGAGGGAGAGAGATGGGAATGCTGCTTGAGGTAGGGCAGTTCTGCAGCATAGTCTCTGACAAAGTGACATTTGAGAAATTTGAAGGAAATGAGGGAATTAACATACAGATATCTGGAGAAAAAATGAGCCAGGAGGAAACAGGCCAAACTGTCTGAGGCAGAAGCGTGTGCGATGGATGCAGAGCACCTCAGGGCCCCAGAGGCTGGAGGTGGTCCGGTCTGGGAACAACAGATGGACGTTTTGAGTTTGAGATTTTCTTTTTAACATTTCTTTATAAGTAGGCAAGAAACTATTGCCAAACTCCCGGTTAGACCACCAACTTAAATAATTCAGAGTGTATTTAGCTTATTGCATCCTCTAGTTTCAGAACGTCCTGATCCGATGATAATTATATGTTGGCTCTGCCACTTGCTAGCCATGTTGCCGGGCAGGTCAGCTTGCGTTCTCAGGTGCAACGTGAGGCTAATAATACCTGTGCTGTTCTTCACACGAGGCTCTTGTAAAGGTCAGCTGACTTACTGGGTTATACAATTATTTCAAAAACTATAAAATGCTCTGGGTTATTATTCCATGGAAGAATGACATGAGGCTTTAAGGCAGGATTTGAAGAATCTGGCAGCTCAACTGTGTGAGCAGGACTTCTCATATAATTACCAGTATTTTCATAGTACATAGCAACTTTTGTGAAAATGCAGAATTCATAGTATGACCTTGGAATTAGAGCCAGAATGATCATTAAATTAAATATTTAGGAAACATGCATTAGTGTAGACAATTTAGCAAGTGTATGGGTAATCATCTATTCTCATTATCTTTTTAAGGTATTATCATCTGCATCTTAGTTACCAAATTGTAGAGAATTGGTGTTGAGAGAGGCTAGGGAACAAGAGAACCAGCTTTTAGCATGCTTTTATATTGAAAACTGCCTTTCAACTTAAAATAAACATTTTCATCTACAGAGTGTTGGAGATGTGATTTGTTTTAGGACTGTCCCAGTATAAAAGAAATATTCAGTTATTCAATGAGAGGGAAAATGAGTAGTCTTTATTTGACTGAGCCTTTTACATTAGAAGTGGTAGAAATGTGATTTGTAGCAAAAAAAATCCTATGATGATTGCACTTTAGTAAAAGCTTTAATTTCAAATTAGAGAAATTTTCTAGACAACACGAAGACAGCAGTAATAGTGCTAAAATGAAAATTAGAAATGCATTAAGATAATTTAAACTAAAAAAATTCATCTAGTGCTGAGTATGGTGAACTCATAATTTTACATAAAACAATTCAGTATTTTGATGCAACATATTGAATGCTAATAACTAGGTTCTATGAAGAGCTACTGTTTTGATTTATTTTGGTAAATAACATTAAGAACCTTCCTGTGATTCGTTCTAAACAATTTTTAACCTAAAGGTTTGAAATAGGTAAGGCATTGAACTTTAGAAGGGCTTTTTTTTTTTTTTTTTTTTTTTTTGGTGGGGTGGAGAGCAGGGGGTGGGGAGAATGGGGTATTGTCGAATCTTTCCTCAGCACCTTGTAAAATTTTTTAAAAGAGTGTCTAGTCAAAGTAATAAAACTTGAATTCTGTAAACCAATTCAGTAGCTTTTGCCACCAGTTTCAAGTGTGTATTTCAACTTCCAGGTGGACATAACCGATATCGAAAATGAGGAGAAGCGCTACTCCCTCTTTGTGGAGCTCCTGGAGTCCAGTCACCAAGAGGCTGAGTTCCAGCACTTGGTCTTGCTCCTGCAAGCATGGCCACCTGTGAGTCACGACCGTGTGTAAGTATTCACGCAAAATGAGACTTCTTTCGTGGATTAGTTTTAAAAATTAGTACCTTCAAATGAGCTAAACGAAAGAAATACATAAAATTAATATTGACCTTCAGCGGAAATTAAAATTGCTTATTTAAAAGAGTGGTTTCTTTCCATTTCTTCTTGCCTCTAAGCCCAGATATTTTTTTCAGAAATATCAGAAAATACTTGATGGTAACATCAGATTTATGATGTCGACAAAATAATTTTGTCCCAGTTTTTTTTTTTTTTAACTTGGAAATTTTTTGACTCCCTTTTAATATTGCTGACAATGTTAATTTGAGAATCCACGTGGACTATTTTGATAATTCCCATTTATTGAGAACACACAATATTATGTACAATTGACATAGATTACCAGTTCACACAACAGACCTCTACAGGAAGGTGATATAATCTCATTTTATAGATGAGTAAATTGAAGTTAAATAACTTGAGGCCTCATATGGCTGGTAAGTGGAGAGGGCAGAGTTCTAACCACCTACCGCTGGCTGCCTTCATGGCCCACGCTGTTCCCTCCATGTCGTGCTGAGCCTGCAGCTGCCACTCATAGCTGCGTGGAGGAGCCGTCCTGCCCTCACGCTGTCAGCCAGGGATTCCTTTGGAAGACGTGGCCGGCCTTCCTCTGCGCACATATGCCGTCTGTCATGAACTGCTGCTCCTTGTTGGCCAAAGAACAAACTTTGTATGCTTTGTGTTTCAGAAATAAGAAAACGATATGAAGCTCATGGTGTGATTCCCCTGCTGCTTGTTGCTTCCTCAGTCTGTGCTCCCAAGCTGACCTCAGCTGTGTACTGCCCCCAATGTCATTTGTCCTCTGACCCCAGATCATAGTCATAACCGTGTGATAAAGAAAAACCGGTACTAGGTAGCGAATAGTAAGATGTGCGTGCTATTAAGAGCGACACTCCACAGTTGCAAACATCATTCATTAAATCAAGCAGCTCTGCAGAGAAAGCACTACATTGCTTTTTTCACGATGGAAAAAACCGAGGCTCAGAATGATTGGGCGGCTTCCCCGGAACCACACAGCCAGGCTGAGAGTGTCTGAGCGACTTCTGTGAGTCACCCAAGTCGTAAGTCAGGGAGCCGGAACGTGAGGCCGCCTTGCCGCGGCTTCGAAGCAGCCTGTGCCGTCCAGCGTCCTCTGCTGTGTCCCCATGCTGCTGGGGGCTTGTCAGTGACACGCAGGCTCCCGTCCTCCGTGCGACGTTCTCTCCTCCACAGGATAGACCCAGAGGAACACGTCACCCAACCGATGATTGCAGTTTGTCACAAGCATTCTACTTCGAAAAGTGTTGCGGGTTTTTTTTTTTCCTATTTTAAAATCTCTTCACAATTGTTAAAGCTTTAATCATTTCCGGCGCCTGGCATTTTTCTCCCTTAGAACCAACATAACGAATAATCCTTGGATGAGACTAGCGACGGCGATGCTAACCAGATGTACCGTGGAGAACAAGGAAAGACTGGGGAACGAAGTTTTGAAAATCTGCCACTCTTTATATAACACCCAGCAGATGCTCCCTGCAGAGGTGAGTGGATATCTGAAGCGGCTTTGCTGGGGGGTAGCCTTTTCCTTATTCAGACTGTCCTTTCAGTGACCGTACCTGAAGAACATTCAGCTCAAGTTGCCTGTAGGCAAAGGCCCGTAATTTGCAACAGCTCAAATGAAGAAACACAATGCTGAAAGGCTGCTTCGAGGTGGTTCTCTCCCTGCGAGAGCTGCGAAGCGCTATTCCTGTGACAGGCCCAGAGTAGAGCCCAGTTTTCAGCTCCTGTTGGCTACCCTTGTATGTCTCACTCAGGTGTATGTTCTTGGGGGTCGTGGTAGCTTGTGGGCTGTCTCTGTCCTAAGCGGGCTGGTCGGTGACGCAGTAGTAAGCATTAGCTCTCCTCCAGGCAGGTAACTGAGCACTCTGATTTTTATATACTTTTGGACATCCTTTTAATGAGAATGCATAGTTGCAATATTCATTCTTTGTAAACTTGATAAGAAAGCCATCTCCATTTTGACCTTAGTTCTCTATTTGATCCCAAAATTTGACTGTCACAGAGATATTTGTTTGAATATATAAAATTGTACATTATAAAATAAGCACATATTTATTATAGCCCCTGGTTGTGGATCCAACCTCAGCAATATGTTGTTTGAGCAATTTACATGTCTTAAATTTAAGCGTTTGGATAATGGCACTCAGTTGATTAATTGGTTTTTGAGTTTCTACCACGTAGGAGAGAAACTTGAAAATAAAATTATAAATATGATTCTCTGAATCCTCATCGTAATCACTCAAGGAAAATATTCTCATTATGAATGCACATTTAATGAATTGTTTTCTGAATGAGGGACTGCTTAAGTATTTTTTGATTGAATTTTAAAATATTTAAAGACATCTTCCAACCTCCAGAATGGTCAGATTCTTCTCTAAAATATCTAAAGTACCACCACCGAAAACAACACCCTTTTACTCGTGTGGTACGTGACTTGCTCGTATCAGCTGCTTACTTACCTGTGATCTGCTCTGCTCTATCGTGAGCGCATGGCGGATGCGGGCTGTGGCTGCGTCACGTCTGTCTCACCCACGGCGGGATTCCAGCACTGATTAGAGTGGGGACTCGCCGCAGCTTATCCCCCCACGCCAGAGCAGGTGCTATGCAAATAACCTATGCGGTTCATCTTTGCCGTAACATAAACTAAGACCATGGTTAGACTAGGATCAAATGCCAAAGTGTCCTAGCAGTTCTACTGAATCTGGGTTAGGAAAGCATTGTGTAGGATCCGTTGTTACTGTCTCACAGGCTGGTGGTAATGGCAGGAGCTGACATTTGCTGGCAGTCTCGGGCTTTCATTTCTGTTGTCTCATTGAACCGCCTCTACTACCTGTAAGGAAGTTCCTTGATCTCCATTTGATAGCTGAAGAAATGGAGGCTCTGATGGCAAGGGTCTTGCTCCAGATCACTGAGGCAGTAGATGGTGGGTCTGACTCTCAAACTAAATCTCTGTGCTTAAATGCTGAAAACAAATACTTCCAGATGAGCCCTTCTTAACTATACTTGGGGTGTATGCATATTGAATGTCTGTCTTGTGTAGTAGTTTAAGTTTTATGGTCAATTTTTTCCCTTTTCTGTGGTACTTCCTTTAAGAATGGTCTGTACAGTCTGGAGTCTACATTATCAGCATTCTAAAATGGGTCTCCAATCCCTGGGCCATGGACAGGTACCATCCATGGCCTATTAGGAACTGGGCCACACAGTAGGAGGTGAATGGTGGGCGAGTGAGGGAAGTTTCATCTGTATTTGCAGCTGCTCCCCAGAGCCAGCATCACCGCCTCAGCTCCGCCTCAGATCATCAGGCGTTAGATTCTCTTAGGAGCACCGGTCCCTGGTGCCAAAATAATTGGGGGCTGCTGTTCTAAAACAATAAAAAGAACAACATATTTTTTCCTCTATAATATAAGAGTTTTAGGATCTCTATCATCGCCTAGAGAAGGTTTTTTTTTTTTCTTTTTTTTTTTTTTTTTAATGTCCCTATTGGTTTGGTTTTACTGTAATTAGTTCTAAGGCAAGGAACGTAAGTTAGCTGAGAACATGGCCGCTGTGTCTTTGACCCTGACATACCATTAGCTACGTAATCAAGGTTCAATAACAGTTATGTTACCATCTTTGAGCCGCCTGAGAATGGGTGGTAGCTACATCTGAGTGTCCCTAGCTGCAGTAAGTCCTGCCGGCATTACATTTAAAGTAATGTAAACATTATATTTAAAGTAAGGACGTAGAGGAAAAGTATGTTCTTCTTCCTGTTAACTAATGTATAATGAGGTATGCTTTCTATTTTCTATTTTTCTAAAAGAAGAGTGGGTGGTTAAATGAGAAGTTAAATAGCTATAAGGATTTAACTCCTGTGGTTCTACAGCTAGGTTGAGCTCCTTGGAAAAATAGAGGACTCCATTAAGCTTCTTTGCAGTGGTCCTGTTTGATCTCAGAATTGTCTGGTCATGATTCCTCAGTGCTTTGAGGTGATCAGAATAGATTAAACGCCCATGCATTAGAGTCCTCCTCACGCTGCCTCGGAGGGGCAGGCGTCCTCCCCGTGAGGACTGGGGGCACCCAGGGGCAGGGCACGTCAGAGCGGCGCAGCGGGAGGAGCCCTCGCGATGCATGAACGGCTCCGCTTTACTCCGGACCGGGCCACAACCCGCTCTGTGACGTGAGAAAAGCACCAGGCCCTCTCGACCTCTGCTTTCTGGTCTCTGCGACGAGGGCCTAGACCGGATGGCCTCGCAGGGGACCCGCTTCTGTCTGCTCCGCGAGGTCCCCGGACCCGTGAGCAGGTGCAGCTGAGGCTGTCTGTTTACTGCTTCATCCGTAGCACGCAGTTCACACCCTTCCAAAGTCCATCATCTCCTGGGGTGAGGAGGAGGAAGGTACTGGGTTGAACCCCATTTTTAAGTAGGTCATTATTATTTCTCTTTTCCAATTTGATGATATGAAAAATAATTATTATCAAATGAGTTCTGTCGCCACAGTGACTTTTCTTCATTTTCCTTATGTGGATACACGTATGGATCTTTTTCCTTAGGATGCTATGATTAAAGGAACTTCGCAAATGTATATGCTATTTTTATTGATCACTAAATGTGCTCAGATATGAATTAAAATTGTTACAAAGGAAGGGACATTACTATTACAAAATGGAAAAGTCTTGTTAAGTTTATTTTACCACATTTGGAAATTCCACAATCTAATTTCACAGTTCCATAATATTTAATATCACTGTGGCAGTAAAATTAGCCACAACTCACTTTTTGTTTTAATCCTCCACCTTTGGTTGCCCCACTCCCTGGTTTATGAGGTGCGTTTTCTAAGCACACAGGGATTTGGGGAGCTGCAAGAAAGGAACTCGGAGGCACCTTTGTGGGAGATGAGGTTTTCCTGTGCCTTTTGAAGCTGAGACTTAAAGGATAAAGAGGGATTAATCAGACAGAAACAGCAGAGGTTACATCATGTGCAGAGCCCAGAGATTTGAGCGAGCCCGACACTCATCAGCTGTACCTGCCATTCAATACAGTAGCCACTGGCCAGGGGTGGTTCCTAAAATTAAAACTTAAATATGGTTGAATAAAATTTAAAGTGCAGTTCCTCAGCTGCACTAGCCACACTCAGATGCACACTAGCCGCGTGTGTCTCGCAGCTGCCGTGGTGGATGGTGCACGTTCAGACAGTGCGTCCGGGGGGCGCTCTCTGGGGGTCAGGATCTGGGGTGCAGGTGGCGGGCATCGCTGTAACGATCGAGGAGGAGGAGGGTGAAGGAAACAAGTCCTGAGCGGCAGCTGGGCTAGACTGGCATGCACCGGAGCTTGCATTTCATCCTCCCAAATATTTCCTGCAGGTTTTGGCACCCCAGGTTAAAAATCTGCATTCCTCTTTGGCCCAGACACTGGGTGAGACGCCTCTGTGAGTCCCGTGTGCTGTAAGGCACGCAGAACACTTTGCTGAGTTAGAATCCAGAATGTTCAAAGTACGTACACACTTTACAAAACTATTACCCTGTGGATATCGATCATTTGCACACAAGTTTGTGTAGCACAGCCTTCCAGTCTGAAACGTGCAGGCCTTACCGATGCCCAGCAGACGCATGCTTGGGGGGAGAAAGCTTAGAATAAACTACAGAGAGTGAAATTCTGAAGTGGCCGTTATCCTAAGCTTCCGCTAGGAGCTTCTTCGTGCCATCCTTATTTTATCTATGCTTTATAAGAACATAAAGGAATTATGAAACTACAGATTTGAGTTTTTCCTGATGTGCTACTGCTGGAGGAGCACAAGAGAAAGATCAGTCTGTGGAGGGCGGGATTTTCAATTCTTTCTAGAACAACCCTTGCTTTACATGATGAGGTCGCATTCATTGTCTGGCCTTGGTCTGAGTGTTCTGTTCCTTATGTTACAGCTGAAGTCAGGACCCGAGGGAGCATGTGACTCAGCAGGGAGAGAGGGGTAGCTTGCACACTTATCTTTCTTATTCTTTTGTTGTAAAGGATTATCATTTGTTATCTTGTATAAAAGCCAGCTCTCTGATGACTGGTTCAGCTAATATAATGAGCTGAGAATAAAGTTCAGATACGTCTGTGCAGATCGAAATACATTTTGATTTTTCTAGGCCACAGAGAGTTTTCATGAAGATGGGATATCTTAACTATCAGGTATTCAGTTCACCTTGACATTAGAATTATAAACAGGTTTTTAAATATTTAACTTGCTGATTTTCTTTGTTGCCATGGATGAGACCAAGATCTTTGATATTAACCATTGATAATAGTTCTTGTTTTTTAAGCATCTAGTATATGTTGAGCATTGTATGCTGTTATTCGTTGACTCTTATTCACACACACACACACACACACACACACACACACGCAGCACTGCGAAGTAGATATAATTACCTCCATTTTACTTCTGAGGAAACTAGGGCTTTGCAAGTTGACCGTATACGACAGTCCCGTATCCATCCAGTGGGATACTGTGCAGCCATTAAAAGCAACGTCAGAGACGGACGAATGTCTGAGAGCTTGGAAAGGTGTTTAAAAAATACTGTGACGTGAGCGAAGCAGGTGCCAAACAGTAAATCAGCGTGAGCCCCTGTGTGCTTTACACGCACGCACACGCGCGCACACGCACGCACACGCGCGCACACGCTCGGGGCGCGGAGAAGACGCTGTGGGGCGGCAGCGGAACTGCTCCAGGGTTGGAGGGGCGCCCCCTGCTGCCTCGCTCACGCTCGCGCTTGTGGTTTCAGGGTGTGAAGGAGCTGAGCGCGCTGCTGTGGGACCAGCGCCTCCCGCTGCCATCCCTGAAGCTGCTCCTCGGCGGCCAGGACGACACGCTCCGCGCCGTGGCCCTGCAGCGCGTCGCCGGCGTGGCCGAGGTAGGCGCAGCACCGCCCCCTCTCTCACGCGTCACAGAAGCGAATTGATGCTGTCGCTCTCTTAAACGACAGCCATGGTTCATCTTAGACTGTTTTATCTACAGTAGTAGTTTCTGACCACAATTGCTATTCCTGTTTTGCCTAAGAAGTAGATAATTTGTTTATTTTACAAACAGTTACTAAACTCCTCTGGTTTACAGATATTTACTAAACCGGATTCTCTGTTTGGGTGCCGAGAATACAAATCTGAATAACGAAGCAGTTTCTCCCAGAGAAGGAGTGTGTCAGTGTCTTTAGGAAAATGTCAGAGCAGCCCAGGACTCTGGGGGACTGTCCTTGCCACTTGGACTTTGGGGTGGAGGAACTCCTAGCATCAGACAGGTTTTCTGTGCCTGGACGTGTGTGTTTGCTTCTCTGCTAATTGATGATGAGAAGGTGCCCACAAGTCCCTGGCACCACCTGAGATCTCAGACTCGCACTTCCTGTGGCCACCTGTCACCTGCAGTGACATCTGGGCTGGAGGGATGATGTGGTGAAGAAGACAGCGCTCGCCATTTCTCCCTCGGAGCTGGTTACCTTGTTATGATTAAGGAAGAAACTCGCTCTTCCCTTTTTAAATTTTACACTTTAGAATCCGATAGCTCAGGGTTGTGTTTTAATGATTTCACGTTGTATGATTTTAAATGACCCTAATTTGACTCCATACCATTTTCATCTGCACGTTTGATGGGCAGCATTGTGCGGAAACTCTGTGATTTTGAACAGCCCCGGAGATTGTGGGTGGTTTACCTGGGGCTGTGATGATGGATGATGACACCTAAACCTCTGTGGCCTTCAGATGCAGAGGTGTGAGGTGCCGAGAAGAGTCACTTACCTGCTGCTGAGATCCTTTTAGGAATTCAGTCCTGAGACTTCATTGTAAGGTCTTTACACTCAGCCGAGTGGTCACACTAGGTTATCCCATTTGTGGCCTTAAAATGTGTTCACGGAACTACTGAGCATCTTCCGACCTTTTGCATCTCAAAGAGCAAAAGTTTTGCAGTTTTCCAGTTTTTAAACGGTTTTTAACTTTTTATTTTGAGATCATTTTATATTCACATTCGGCTGTAGGAAGTACTACCCCTCCCTTCCGTGTCGCTCACTTTCCCCGGCGTCCTTACTGTAAAATGCTGCTGCTGGGACCGGCATGGGCGCAGTCTTGGGCCGTGCTCAGATTTCACGTTTTCCACGCACACATCTGTGTGTCTGTAAGTTCTGTGCCGTATCTTCCCGTGTGGATTTGTCGTCCCCAGCACTGTCCTCAAGGCGCAGCGTAGTTTCAGCATCACCAGGACCCCTCGTGCTGCCCGTTGCAGCCACAGCCACCTTCTCTCTCCCCCACCCCCCCTGCAGCCAGCGGCACCCAGCATTCTGTTCTCCATGTCTGTAATTTTGTCATTTCAAGAATACTATGTGAACGAAGTAAGAAATTACTATAATTCATCATTGTTCCCACCGCACTATTAAAAGGTCATGTTACACGTTCTAAGGGAAGACTCTCAGTGGGCCTTTTTGCAGGACTCCTGTCCAGCTGTTTTTAAATCATACTTGATATTGCAGTGGAACATATAAAACGTGTGCTTTCTTTTTTTGTTTTTATTTTGCTGCTCACTCTGTTCATTTGTAGGGTGCTGAATTCATCAATAACTTCAGTTCTCCCCCTTGTTGGTTGGGTGGTTCCTGTTGACATTAAAAGAAAAAACATCGGGCGAAGGGGCTCCTCTGAGAGGCAGCCGCTCCCCACAGTGCATGGATCCAGGAGGAAGACACCTCACTTGCCTGCTGGGAGCGTGCGTTGTTTTGCCAGCTTTTTAGGTGTTTGCGTACTTACTGGCTTGTTCTCCAACAGCAGTCCTCCTTTCTCTAAGCTTTTCTGAAATCGCAAACCTCTGGTATCGAGTAACCTTTTACA
>JAQQSQ010001396.1:0-12650 GCA_028627145.1 Eidolon dupreanum
GGACCCGTACGGTCCCGCACAAAACAGGCAAGTGAGGTCCTACCTACCCAGCCAGGCCTTCCCTGCTAGGGAAGGAGAAGCCGTTCTTCTAGATCGAGGGCAGTGTTTAGCCTCCCTTGGCTGCGCCTCGGAACCTCCTGGGGGCCTGTTGGAATCACGGTGATACCCCAGCACCACCACACAGCACTGGAATTCCAATCTCTGGTGCGGGGGCCCGAGGTTGGTGTACTTCAAAGCTGGCCAGGTGTCTCTGGTGCACAGTGTGACTCCAGAAGCGCTCCTCCTAGTGTCCAGTGAAGATGCCACCGCCACCGCCACCGCCGGGCAACTTAATTCCGAAACAGTGAATGGGCCATGGCAATACTCAGTGAGCTCCTGCAGATCCACTCCTGAGTCTGTTCATGACCATACCGGACTGGCTTCGTGTTAACACACCGTCGGCACCCAGTGCAGACTGAGGAGACAGCGAATTCCCCCCTTCGGTCACAGACGGGAGGCCGCCCAGTCCCGCCGGAAGGCCGTTGGGCCCGTATGGGACTAAGTTGAGAGCAAGTCCCCCCGTACCTTCTGGGTTGTGTTGCCGCTCTGCAGAACCACATGCAACCCCTCCCCACCCCCAATTTCTTTTGGCCGTCGAGACGGATGGCACCACACGCGCACCAAAGAGGGTAGGAAAAGGTGTGTTACTCACAGCAGGAGGCTTTCCTGGCAAAACAGATTCGAAAATGGCCTGAGAGCCTGCAGCGGAGACTGGGCTGATGTTTTGAAAGTGGGAGAGGTGAGGCTGAAAAGCTGTCAGCAGTCAAACATCCAAAGGAAGTCAGACTCTATTACACGCTGCGAGCTGCTTTCTCCTCTGTGAAATGCGGAAATGGAGAGCCGCTTTCCATGGGCACCCTACGGATGAAACGGGACCTCTGTGACTCTGCCTTCTACTGCGGACAGTCAACAAACTCCGCTGGATCGGAGCCTGATGGCCGACCAGCCGCGTCTTGCTTCTGCAGACAATGGTTTCCCGGACTGAACTGCTGGGATCTGATCTGAGGAAGGGCTCCAGGCAGAGCGAGGGTGGGGCGAGGTGGGGCTGGGGGTTCCCAGTGAGAAGCTGAACCAGCTGGTCGGGTCTGGGGTACGAATGAGTCTGCGAAGGGGACAGACATGGGGGTGGGGGGGAAGAAGGAGCCCACGAGAAGCAAGCGTTCCCTGGGGGCAGTTCCGAGACCCAGATCATAACCTCCAGATGGCTGGACAGGTCGGCGGGGGTGTAAACCTGTCCCCTCATTTCCCGATACCCCCCCCCACACACACAATTGCTTTACACCTGTGAGTTTTGCCCACGCTCTTGCCTCAGACTCCAGTGTCCCGATTTGCGATGGGAAATGTTCCGTTCCAATGAATGTAATCCAGGCCATCCACCCCTCCTCAAGACGGAACCACCCGGGACCCGAATTATTGGGCGGAAGACGTCCCGAAGAACGCGGACGCGAGCGGAGGGGTCCTGAGCAGGGAGGGGCGGGGATGGGGATGGGGGGGGATGGGGGTGGCTGAAGAGCCGTCATAATCGCGATTTGCGGGGCGCTGGCTGAGCGTGGAGGAGGCGCGATCTCCTTCATTGATCAGTTGTTGAGCGTGCAGCTCGTGTGGAGGAGAGAGCAGTGAACAAAACCAAGTTCTTGCCTTCAGGGGCTCCAACCGTGAGAACTGCCACCGTATCAGCTCTTCCCGCAGTCCTCGGCAGCCGCCCCTCGTCTCCGGTCTCGGCGCTTGATCCCTACAGGCCTGGAGGTTGGCGCCCAACCGGGTTTGGGCCCACCGCGCGCGGAGGCGGTCGGGAGGGTGGAGTCCGCCCCTGGGGCCACCTCTCCCTGGGGCAAAAGGCGGGGCATGCAGATTAGAAATGGCTGTTCAGCTCGTGAAGGAGGGAACAACCAGGAATACAGGATTTCTGGTTAAAAACGTAGAGCGCAGAAAAATCTTCAGGAGAGTCTGGTGGCATCCATAGTACTGTGGACGAGGCAAAGAATCAGACAAGGAGTGAGAATTAGGGTTCTCACCGTGACTTGAATGTGTGTGACACGAGGAGTGTGGCAGCGAGGGCGAGATAGCAGGCATCGCTTCTCGGCCTTTTGGCTAAGATCAAGTGTAGTATCTGTTCTTATCAGTTTAATATCTGATACGTCCTCTATCCGAGGACAACATATTAAATGGATTTTTGGAGCTGGGAGTTGGAATAGGGGCTTGCTCCGTCCACTCCACGCATCGACTCGGTATTGCAGTACTTCCGGGAACGGTGCACCCCCTCCGGGGAAACCATGATTAACGTCAAAGATCAGTTCATAATCGGTTTGGGACTGTGCGGTGGGGTTCTTTTTTTGCTTTTTTTGGTTCCCGCTGTGAGAGCGAGGAGTCCTTGGTCGTTAGGTGGTGTTCATTCTCTGGGGGTGCTTTTTGTCTCCGTTGTTCCGGGATCCTTTAGGGCCCCCGGCCTCGGAGGCAGGGCCTTGGAGGGTTCTCTGATGCGGAGTGTGTGGGAGCTTTTTGGCCACGACCCTGCGCCTCGTGCTGGTCCTCCGTCGCGTGCGCTCAATTTAAGTTTGGGTTTCATTTCACAGACAAGGGAGGGGGAGGAAAATGATCAGGTCCCCATTTTAGAAAAATATTGTACTAAAAAATAGGTTTCTTAACAAGAAAAGGCTTTTGGCCTTCAAGAGAAGTTGAGGAAATAAGTAGCATGAGGTTTAGACGTATATATCTTGGCTACTGTAAATAACTTTGCATTATTTACAGTAGCCAAGATATATAAATGGAATATTATTCGGCTATACGAAAAGAATGAAGTCTTGCCGTTGTGACAACATGGACGGACCTCAAGGGCATTGTGAAGGGCATTATACTAAGTGAAATACACCAGTACGCCAGACAGAAATACCGCATGGTCTGTCTCACTTATCCATAGGATCCATAGCCAGGTCCTCCTATTGTTAACAGCTTACAGGAGTGCCCCTATTGTCCAGGATCTTGTCCACAGTATGGCATGGAACAATGAAATGGGTAAGTCTAAAACAACACTCTGGTGACCAACATTGTTCAGGCCCAGGTGACTCGGTCTGAATGCTATGAATCTCTGTGGCTAACCAGCGTCAGAGAGGTGCCCTGCGCTTTGGGTTATGGGGAGGGTTTGAGCGGTGGAAATGGTTAGGTTTTTTAAAAATGAACTAGAACTAATGTCCTTGACAAAGTTTTCCTCTCAGGCAGTAATCATTTTACTAGTATTCATTTCATTGTTTCACTTATTATTCCATTTGAGATTTCTGAGGTACTCACTCATCAAGAGGGCAAACAGGAACATAGGGAAGGATTCCTGTTTGAGTTATGGGAGTGAATGAAAAGACAACATGCTGCACTGGAGAGATGAGATCAGCAGCAGCTTATTAGTCAGGTATACTCAACCTGGGCCTGGAGGACATGGTTCGCCATGCAGGTCCACCCTTGTGTTGCTCTCAGGAACACCACCACGTAAGCAGTAGCTGTGGGCAGCAGGCCTTTTCCCCTTTTCTGCCCATCTGTCTGCCCCCGCCATCTGGAAATCTGTCTTTTCTAATGAGGAGAAGGCTAGCAGGCCAGGATAGGAGAAGTCCAAGGGAAGCACCTGTAATTGGAAGCCACTAAGGACACAGGCCTCTCCTTTCCCAAGCTGTTTCCCGCCACCTGCCAGCCCATTGTGAGGCTCTTTGGGCCTTCACCTGGGGACAGAGAAGGGAAGCCTGTTCTCACCAACCTTCTTCCTGCCACCAGGACCTCCTGGCTCCAACCCAGGCCACCCCAGCGTCCACAACTAAAAGGGGGCTTTGACCTAGACTTCTTCACGTGCCACTCCCCTCAATTCCAAAACCCAGAAGGGCCCACAGGAGACTGTGGACCCGGAACCGAGAACAGCTTTGGAGGCCAAATGTTTGTTAGGCTAATACTCCCTGGATTTCACAGCTGGGGCCAGCGCTGAGCAGTGCTAGGGGAAGTCCCCTACATTCACAGCAGGACCCCAAAGGATTCTGGTTTGCAAAGTGGAATACACATGCAGGTATTTATAGTTACATTGTTTTTATAAACAAACATTTAGAATGTAAGTTTTACAGAAAAGTTCCAAAGGTAGTACAGAAAGTTCCTGAATGCTCCCATAAATTTCATAGCCAGTTTCTCCTATTGTTAATAGCTTAGATTACAATGGTACATTTATGACAACTAATTAACCAATATTGATACATCATTATAAACTAAATCCCATACTTTATTTGGATTTAATTGACTTTTCCAATATCTTTTTCCTGTCTAGGATCCCATTAGGACCATATATGAAAAACCTATTTCTAATTTTTCATAATTTTTAAAAGCACGTATTATGAACGAACATGTGCCACACTGACAATGGCAACTAAAATAAACTTTATTTCCGAGAAAGAGGAGGAGGACAAGGAGTTTGAGGAGATGAGCCTAAAGGCAAAGGGGCGAATAAATGATGAGATCTGGAGCCAACAAGACATCTTAACTGGCCTTACATTTTCCTCTTGACCACCCTCCTTCCCACTGGCATCGCAAAATTACGACTTAAGCAATAGGTCTGAAGGGAATGTTCCTTCCATTCTGGGTGGTGGCAGCTGAGACCTGCACATGCTGGACCTTAACTTTGTCCAGTAGAGCAGTGGTCCCCAACCTTTTTGGCACCAGGACTCAGTGCTCCTATGAGAATCTAGTGCCCGATGATCTGAGGTGGAACTTGAGGCAGTGATGCTAAAGCTGAGGAGTGACCGCAAATACAAATGAAGCTAAACTCCCTGGCCCGCCACTCAACTCCTGTTGTGCGGCCCAGTTCCTAACAGGCCATGGACCTGTACTGACTGGTACATGGCCCAGAAGTTGGGGACCCCTGCAGTACAGTGCTGTGGACCCCAAACGTTTGAAAATCACTATTGATTAATGAAAATGATTTGTCTTCTGAAAATGATCATGTTATCAACATCAGTAAGATAAGCACAGGTCCAGTTCCAGATGCTGTAGGTCATTCTTTAAAATTATACAACCTCAAATCTGAAAGTAATACTCAGATATGATAATATATAGAATAAGAAGTCACAAAAATTATGATTTAAAAAGGCTGCAATTACCAAAAACATTACAAAATCTAGAAACGCGTTTGTACTAATTGACTGACATACTCTTCTGGTATTCTTTTTCCTTCGTCTTTGGTTATGTACTCCTCGACACCTCTTCATATGACAAAACCTTTATATACATATATATCTTTTTGTGGAAAGAAAATATAAAGATAATTCAGTCTTTCCTGAAGCAAGGTATGTTGCAGGAAGCGACACCTGATGGAGGAAATTAGACGCTCAGACAACTTTGTTAGAGGAAGGAGAATTTATTGCCAGCGGAGAGCGTGGGACATTCAACAGACCCAAAGCACAATCTCCCCATGGTTAGATTTCTTACAGCTTATATACCCTTGCAGTGTCCATGCAAGGGGCGGGTGATTCCTTTGAGGTTTCACGTGTGCTTCATGACTCAGGATGGGAGGGGGACCTTTGGGTGGGCATGTTTTTATATTGACAAGTCTTTTGGCTTGCGTACACCTTTCTGACATAACCCAGTTAGCACAGTTTTATTGGAAACCATCCCTACACCTGGATGACTTAACAATAACTATCTGGAGGTTACTGCAAACTACATAAATATATCCCACTAATCCTACTGCTGGCCATGCCTCTAACATTCATGGGAATGTACAAGAGATGGAGAAATAAGGTGTTAAATGTATAAAGCCAGGAGATAGTCTACGGAAATTTTGATAGTCACATGTGTCAAGTTGTAAGTGGAGTATTTTGTGGTTGGGGGGTGGGGTGCCGTCAGGGAGGCGGAATTCCAGACCACTGATATTACAGGTCGTTTGTCTTCGACCTTGGCTTTATCAGCACAGTTATAGGATTCTCAAACAGAGAGATGGGGCATTGAGGCTATAAATAGGAAGCAACACTTATTAATGCCAGCATCTGCTCAGTGGATTCCTTTCCAAAGGCTGAGCTCTAACTAAAATATAACAAGCAGTTTTACACATTCTTGTTATTCCTACACAGCTACAGAGATAAGAACATTAGTTGGATAGCAAGCTATGAATCAGCACATGTGAGCTGGAGAGTCCTTGAGGTGGGGTAGGTAGCTATAGGAAAACATGTTAGCTGGAGAGTCTTGAGGGGGGCAATCAGGATTGGACTTTAACTTTCTGAGTCCATCATTTCTGTAAGCCCTTTCCTTTGCATTTTTTCAGATGCTTCCTCCTCTCTCAGGTTAAAATTATTTTTATTGATAATTTGGAAAAGTTTCTTTCAGCTTCACATCCCATTGTTAGTAATGTATACATTTTTAGGGTTAGTCTCAAATTTGGGCAAGCTATCCTTGTGGAAGTTTACATTCTATGTAAGCTCTAAGATCACTGGGCACTTCAAGTTTTCCTGTGAAGTGATTAACTTTAAATATTCTATATTCATGACACTCATCAACCAGTATGTTGTCACTGTCTTCTTTGTAGTGGCGTATTATGAATTATGTCGTCTATATGGAAGTCAGTTTTTATGTTAAATTATTAAGAAATTTAAACACTGGAATTCTTGTAAATTATATTTCATGCAATTCTTATTTTAAAAGTGTATGGTGCAAGTAAAATTGTATATGCTGTGTTGATAGGTGAGAACTTCCATTTTGAGTAGGCATCAGTGACAGCCAAATACTCCACTTACAACTTGACACATGTGACTATCAAAATTTCCGTAGACTATCTCCTGGCTTTATACATTTAACACCTTATTTCTCCATCTCTTGTACATTCCCATGAATGTTAGAGGCATGGCCAGCAGTAGGATTAGTGGGATATATTTATGTAGTTTGCAGTAACCTCCAGATAGTTATTGTTAAGTCATCCAGGTGTAGGGATGGTTTCCAATAAAACTGTGCTAACTGGGTTATGTCAGAAAGGTGTACGCAAGCCAAAAGACTTGTCAATATAAAAACATGCCCACCCAAAGGTCCCCCTCCCATCCTGAGTCATGAAGCACACGTGAAACCTCAAAGGAATCACCCGCCCCTTGCATGGACACTGCAAGGGTATATAAGCTGTAAGAAATCTAACCATGGGGAGATTGTGCTTTGGGTCTGTTGAATGTCCCACGCTCTCCGCTGGCAATAAATTCTCCTTCCTCTAACAAAGTTGTCTGAGCGTCTAATTTCCTCCATCAGGTGTCGCTTCCTGCAACATACCTTGCTTCAGGAAAGACTGAATTATCTTTATATTTTCTTTCCACAAAAAGATATATATGTATATAAAGGTTTTGTCATATGAAGAGGTGTCGAGGAGTACATAACCAAAGACGAAGGAAAAAGAATACCAGAAGAGTATGTCAGTCAATTAGTACAAACGCGTTTCTAGATTTTGTAATGTTTTTGGTAATTGCAGCCTTTTTAAATCATAATTTTTGTGACTTCTTATTCTATATATTATCATATCTGAGTATTACTTTCAGATTTGAGGTTGTATAATTTTAAAGAATGACCTACAGCATCTGGAACTGGACCTGTGCTTATCTTACTGATGTTGATAACATGATCATTTTCAGAAGACAAATCATTTTCATTAATCAATAGTGATTTTCAAACGTTTGGGGTCCACAGCACTGTACTGCAGGGGTCCCCAACTTCTGGGCCATGTACCAGTCAGTACAGGTCCATGGCCTGTTAGGAACTGGGCCGCACAACAGGAGTTGAGTGGCGGGCCAGGGAGTTTAGCTTCATTTGTATTTGCGGTCACTCCTCAGCTTTAGCATCACTGCCTCAAGTTCCACCTCAGATCATCGGGCACTAGATTCTCATAGGAGCACTGAGTCCTGGTGCCAAAAAGGTTGGGGACCACTGCTCTACTGGACAAAGTTAAGGTCCAGCATGTGCAGGTCTCAGCTGCCACCACCCAGAATGGAAGGAACATTCCCTTCAGACCTATTGCTTAAGTCGTAATTTTGCGATGCCAGTGGGAAGGAGGGTGGTCAAGAGGAAAATGTAAGGCCAGTTAAGATGCCTTGTTGGCTCCAGATCTCATCATTTATTCGCCCCTTTGCCTTTAGGCTCATCTCCTCAAACTCCTTGTCCTCCTCCTCTTTCTCGGAAATAAAGTTTATTTTAGTTGCCATTGTCAGTGTGGCACATGTTCGTTCATAATACGTGCTTTTAAAAATTATGAAAAATTAGAAATAGGTTTTTCATATATGGTCCTAATGGGATCCTAGACAGGAAAAAGATATTGGAAAAGTCAATTAAATCCAAATAAAGTATGGGATTTAGTTTATAATGATGTATCAATATTGGTTAATTAGTTGTCATAAATGTACCATTGTAATCTAAGCTATTAACAATAGGAGAAACTGGCTATGAAATTTATGGGAGCATTCAGGAACTTTCTGTACTACCTTTGGAACTTTTCTGTAAAACTTACATTCTAAATGTTTGTTTATAAAAACAATGTAACTATAAATACCTGCATGTGTATTCCACTTTGCAAACCAGAATCCTTTGGGGTCCTGCTGTGAATGTAGGGGACTTCCCCTAGCACTGCTCAGCGCTGGCCCCAGCTGTGAAATCCAGGGAGTATTAGCCTAACAAACATTTGGCCTCCAAAGCTGTTCTCGGTTCCGGGTCCACAGTCTCCTGTGGGCCCTTCTGGGTTTTGGAATTGAGGGGAGTGGCACGTGAAGAAGTCTAGGTCAAAGCCCCCTTTTAGTTGTGGACGCTGGGGTGGCCTGGGTTGGAGCCAGGAGGTCCTGGTGGCAGGAAGAAGGTTGGTGAGAACAGGCTTCCCTTCTCTGTCCCCAGGTGAAGGCCCAAAGAGCCTCACAATGGGCTGGCAGGTGGCGGGAAACAGCTTGGGAAAGGAGAGGCCTGTGTCCTTAGTGGCTTCCAATTACAGGTGCTTCCCTTGGACTTCTCCTATCCTGGCCTGCTAGCCTTCTCCTCATTAGAAAAGACAGATTTCCAGATGGCGGGGGCAGACAGATGGGCAGAAAAGGGGAAAAGGCCTGCTGCCCACAGCTACTGCTTACGTGGTGGTGTTCCTGAGAGCAACACAAGGGTGGACCTGCATGGCGAACCATGTCCTCCAGGCCCAGGTTGAGTATACCTGACTAATAAGCTGCTGCTGATCTCATCTCTCCAGTGCAGCATGTTGTCTTTTCATTCACTCCCATAACTCAAACAGGAATCCTTCCCTATGTTCCTGTTTGCCCTCTTGATGAGTGAGTACCTCAGAAATCTCAAATGGAATAATAAGTGAAACAATGAAATGAATACTAGTAAAATGATTACTGCCTGAGAGGAAAACTTTGTCAAGGACATTAGTTCTAGTTCATTTTTAAAAAACCTAACCATTTCCACCGCTCAAACCCTCCCCATAACCCAAAGCGCAGGGCACCTCTCTGACGCTGGTTAGCCACAGAGATTCATAGCATTCAGACCGAGTCACCCGGGCCTGAACAATGTTGGTCACCAGAGTGTTGTTTTAGACTTACCCATTTCATTGTTCCATGCCATACTGTGGACAAGATCCTGGACAATAGGGGCACTCCTGTAAGCTGTTAACAATAGGAGGACCTGGCTATGGATCCTATGGATAAGTGAGACAGACCATGCGGTATTTCTGTCTGGCGTACTGGTGTATTTCACTTAGTATAATGCCCTTCACAATGCCCTTGAGGTCCGTCCATGTTGTCACAACGGCAAGACTTCATTCTTTTCGTATAGCCGAATAATATTCCATTTATATATCTTGGCTACTGTAAATAATGCAAAGTTATTTACAGTAGCCAAGATATATACGTCTAAACCTCATGCTACTTATTTCCTCAACTTCTCTTGAAGGCCAAAAGCCTTTTCTTGTTAAGAAACCTATTTTTTAGTACAATATTTTTCTAAAATGGGGACCTGATCATTTTCCTCCCCCTCCCTTGTCTGTGAAATGAAACCCAAACTTAAATTGAGCGCACGCGACGGAGGACCAGCACGAGGCGCAGGGTCGTGGCCAAAAAGCTCCCACACACTCCGCATCAGAGAACCCTCCAAGGCCCTGCCTCCGAGGCCGGGGGCCCTAAAGGATCCCGGAACAACGGAGACAAAAAGCACCCCCAGAGAATGAACACCACCTAACGACCAAGGACTCCTCGCTCTCACAGCGGGAACCAAAAAAGCAAAAAAAGAACCCCACCGCACAGTCCCAAACCGATTATGAACTGATCTTTGACGTTAATCATGGTTTCCCCGGAGGGGGTGCACCGTTCCCGGAAGTACTGCAATACCGAGTCGATGCGTGGAGTGGACGGAGCAAGCCCCTATTCCAACTCCCAGCTCCAAAAATCCATTTAATATGTTGTCCTCGGATAGAGGACGTATCAGATATTAAACTGATAAGAACAGATACTACACTTGATCTTAGCCAAAAGGCCGAGAAGCGATGCTTGCTATCTCGCCCTCGCCGCCACACTCCTCGTGTCACACACATTCAAGTCACGGTGAGAACCCTAATTCTCACTCCTTGTCTGATTCTTTGCCTCGTCCACAGTACTATGGATGCCACCAGACTCTCCTGAAGATTTTTCTGCGCTCTACGTTTTTAACCAGAAATCCTGTATTCCTGGTTGTTCCCTCCTTCACGAGCTGAACAGCCATTTCTAATCTGCATGCCCCGCCTTTTGCCCCAGGGAGAGGTGGCCCCAGGGGCGGACTCCACCCTCCCGACCGCCTCCGCGCGCGGTGGGCCCAAACCCGGTTGGGCGCCAACCTCCAGGCCTGTAGGGATCAAGCGCCGAGACCGGAGACGAGGGGCGGCTGCCGAGGACTGCGGGAAGAGCTGATACGGTGGCAGTTCTCACGGTTGGAGCCCCTGAAGGCAAGAACTTGGTTTTGTTCACTGCTCTCTCCTCCACACGAGCTGCACGCTCAACAACTGATCAATGAAGGAGATCGCGCCTCCTCCACGCTCAGCCAGCGCCCCGCAAATCGCGATTATGACGGCTCTTCAGCCACCCCCATCCCCCCCCATCCCCATCCCCGCCCCTCCCTGCTCAGGACCCCTCCGCTCGCGTCCGCGTTCTTCGGGACGTCTTCCGCCCAATAATTCGGGTCCCGGGTGGTTCCGTCTTGAGGAGGGGTGGATGGCCTGGATTACATTCATTGGAACGGAACATTTCCCATCGCAAATCGGGACACTGGAGTCTGAGGCAAGAGCGTGGGCAAAACTCACAGGTGTAAAGCAATTGTGTGTGGGGGGGGGGGTATCGGGAAATGAGGGGACAGGTTTACACCCCCGCCGACCTGTCCAGCCATCTGGAGGTTATGATCTGGGTCTCGGAACTGCCCCCAGGGAACGCTTGCTTCTCGTGGGCTCCTTCTTCCCCCCCCACCCCCATGTCTGTCCCCTTCGCAGACTCATTCGTACCCCAGACCCGACCAGCTGGTTCAGCTTCTCACTGGGAACCCCCAGCCCCACCTCGCCCCACCCTCGCTCTGCCTGGAGCCCTTCCTCAGATCAGATCCCAGCAGTTCAGTCCGGGAAACCATTGTCTGCAGAAGCAAGACGCGGCTGGTCGGCCATCAGGCTCCGATCCAGCGGAGTTTGTTGACTGTCCGCAGTAGAAGGCAGAGTCACAGAGGTCCCGTTTCATCCGTAGGGTGCCCATGGAAAGCGGCTCTCCATTTCCGCATTTCACAGAGGAGAAAGCAGCTCGCAGCGTGTAATAGAGTCTGACTTCCTTTGGATGTTTGACTGCTGACAGCTTTTCAGCCTCACCTCTCCCACTTTCAAAACATCAGCCCAGTCTCCGCTGCAGGCTCTCAGGCCATTTTCGAATCTGTTTTGCCAGGAAAGCCTCCTGCTGTGAGTAACACACCTTTTCCTACCCTCTTTGGTGCGCGTGTGGTGCCATCCGTCTCGACGGCCAAAAGAAATTGGGGGTGGGGAGGGGTTGCATGTGGTTCTGCAGAGCGGCAACACAACCCAGAAGGTACGGGGGGACTTGCTCTCAACTTAGTCCCATACGGGCCCAACGGCCTTCCGGCGGGACTGGGCGGCCTCCCGTCTGTGACCGAAGGGGGGAATTCGCTGTCTCCTCAGTCTGCACTGGGTGCCGACGGTGTGTTAACACGAAGCCAGTCCGGTATGGTCATGAACAGACTCAGGAGTGGATCTGCAGGAGCTCACTGAGTATTGCCATGGCCCATTCACTGTTTCGGAATTAAGTTGCCCGGCGGTGGCGGTGGCGGTGGCATCTTCACTGGACACTAGGAGGAGCGCTTCTGGAGTCACACTGTGCACCAGAGACACCTGGCCAGCTTTGAAGTACACCAACCTCGGGCCCCCGCACCAGAGATTGGAATTCCAGTGCTGTGTGGTGGTGCTGGGGTATCACCGTGATTCCAACAGGCCCCCAGGAGGTTCCGAGGCGCAGCCAAGGGAGGCTAAACACTGCCCTCGATCTAGAAGAACGGCTTCTCCTTCCCTAGCAGGGAAGGCCTGGCTGGGTAGGTAGGACCTCACTTGCCTGTTTTGTGCGGGACCGTACGGGTCC
>JAQQSQ010001397.1:0-12650 GCA_028627145.1 Eidolon dupreanum
TTGGCTCATCAGACAGTGCCAGAGCACAGAGAGTGAGGACCAGTGCTGAGCTGCTGCAGGAAGGCTTGAGAGCACAGGGCTGCATCCACTCTGTACATATCAATGGGAAAGTGATAAACAATATTGCTCTTAGCTTTGAGGTAACCTTGCTCTTGAGAAGATAGATTTACTGTACTTGAAAAGTTTGCCTTTTTTTAACCAAAATACTTAAAAGCCATTAGCCATTGAACATTTGATGGTTATCATTTCAGCTGAATCAATTTGTTAAGTTCTTTTTCTGTTTGGAATTACAAATTAAAAGTATTTTTGACCAAGTAATACTATAAGTAAACAATATAAATAAACAATGCTATAGAACTAATGAGGCCCATTGCTAACTAGATAGGCCTATTGCAAATTCATTTTTTCCTCTAAAACAAGTGCTAGTATCTACTAAAGCAAAACATACACCTAGCCCTCATTTCAGCCATTGTACCCCTATGAATACTCTAGGTATATATCCAAGAGATATGACTGTGTATGTTCACCAAAATACATTTACAATCAAATTTATTTATAATTACCAAAACTTGGAAGTAACCCAAAGAAGTCCACTAATAGGAAAATAGATAATAGATAAATGTGTTACATATACACAATAAAATATACACAATGGAATATTACACAGCAACAAAAAAGAACAAACTACGGATACATTCAACAACAAGAATGATTCTCACAGATATTATGCTGATTCAAAAGAAAACAGATGCAAAGCATTGAAGACTGTATAATTCTATTTATGCAGAGTTCAAAAACAAGCAATACTAGTAAATGTTGATAGAAGTCAGAATAGTGGTTACCTCTTTGGGTGGGTTATTGTTTGGGAAGTGTTACAAGGCATCCACTAGGGTGCTGAAAATATTCAATATCTTAATCTGGGGGTAGATGCATGAATGTACACATTTGTGAAACTACATCAAGCTAAACATTTAACATTAGTTTTACTGTATGTGTGCATTTTAACGTATGTATGTCACACATCAAGCAAAAAGTTAAAAAAACATATCATGACAAAATGGGACAAGACAAAACAATAGAAAATGTTTTTTAAAAAGCTGTCCAAGAGAAATAAAATACTCTGTGCCACAAATTTTGTTGCTGACAATGAACTTATTATATCTCCAACTAATGTTTCTAAAGCTCTTCTTACCACAGTTGAAGACTTACTGTCTCATCCTTTAGCCATATTTCCCTTTTTGGGGAAAAAATTAGAAAAGAAAAAAAAGTCAGTATCTATTTCATGTTTGTATTGAGACTTTTACTGTTTTTTATTTTTGTTTGCATGTTTAGTCTTCACATATTTGTGAATTTTCTACTTCCCTTCTTATAATTAATTTCTAGTTCCATGCCATTGTGGTCATAAAAGATTCTTGATATGATGTTGATCTTCTTAAATTTATTAAGATTTGTTTTGTGGCCTCACCTGTAATCTATCCTGGAGAATGTTCCATGTGCACTTGAGAAGAATGTGTACTTAGATGTTTTTGGATGAAATATTCTATATCTATCTATCTATCTATCTATCTATCTATCTATCTATCTATCTATCGATCTATCATCTATCTATCTAATAAGTCCTCTGGTCTCATGAACCTTTATATCTTAATATAATTTTATATTAACATTTCCTATTATTGCCACAGTTCACATACTTGTTATTTCATGCTATTGCATTTTATTAGTAGACTCTTTACGTAACTATTCTACTATTTTTTAGAACTTAGGATGTTTTCAGTTTTTTATTCAAAGTTAATGAATTCTCTTGATTTTCCATTCTTAGTTTATTTCTTGAGATATATTCCTTGAAGTGGAGCTTTTAGACAAAGGCCATAAGTGGAGTCTCACAGCCTGTTTTAATGCCTTATTACTTCTAAAGGGCTGGCTTTATTCATGTTGTCAAATGGAATTTATAAGACTACCTATTTGTTACACCTTTCCCAATACTAGGGTTTCTTAAAAATCATTTTTTAAAATTCAAAGTGCAATGACATTTAAAATTGTTTAAAAGAGCTTTAATATTTAGTCAAATGGTGGCTGATTCCTTTAAATTAGCTAGCTTCTATACTTCTCCATTTGTGTACTATTTTTGATCATTTATTAAACAGAATCTGTATACTGACCATACATATTAATCTCAATTTTCTATATATTTTCAATAGTGAAAGAGTATCAGTTATGTTTATCTGTTATGTTTCCTTTAGTCAGCTATTTTTATTTTACTGCATTTTGCTTTACAAAAAGATGTCTTTATATAATCTGGCATATTTTGTCTCTAAAACTTTCATTTCTTTTTTAAAAAAATTTATTTATTTAAATTAGTTTCAAGTATACAGTACATTGGTTAGACATCTATATAGTTCATAAAATGATCTCCTCAATTGCTCCTTCCTTGAATAGCTTGCATTTCTCTATCTAATGTATCATTTAAAAATGGTATTATGTTCTCTATATTTTATAAAATAAATTACATGTTCCTTTTTTTGACAGGAAGCTCATTACTTTTTATTGTCTTAAAAAACGTGTTTTATATTAGTACATTATCATTTTTAGGTGATTCAAGCAATCCAAAAGTATATAGAGAATATGTAAACATCCTTCTTACTCTCTCCATTTCCTTTTTCTCCCTCCAGAGGTGACCATTTTTAACTGTTCAATATGCATCCTTCTAACCTTTTAAAAATATATTTGTATCAGTCGTTCTGAACCAGAGTAATTTTCTAATTTTTTAAAATTTTTAATTAAAAATATTTCTTTTATTAGTTTAAAGTATATAATACATTGGTTAGACATTTATATAGTTTATAAAATGATCACCTTATTTGCTCTTTCTTTCCTCTGGTTTTTCACCTAGCCGTTACATTAATGCTAGCTGCGTTCCCATGCCATGCTGTCCAATTCCATGACCATCTATCAATTACTAATTTGTACTTTTTAACTCTTCATCCCATCCTCCCAGCTCTCTAACCTCCTTCCCTTCTGACTGTCACAAAATTGTCCTCTATATTTGTGAGTCTGTTTTTGATTAGTTTGTTCTTTTTTTTTCTTTAGATTCCACATATAAAGTGAAATTATATGATATTTATCTTTCTTCTCTGACTTATTTCACCCAGCATAATAACCTCTAGGTCCATCCATGTTGTTGAAAATGGTAGGATTTCATTTTTTTAAAAATGGCTGAGTCATATTCCACTGTATATATGAACCATAACTTCTTTATCCAATCGCCAGTTGATGGGTGTTTAGGTTGCTACCATATCTTGGCTATTATAAATTGTGCTGCCATGAATATTGGGGTGCATAGATCTTTATGAATTATTGTTTTGGTTTTCTTTGGTTAAATACCCAGAAGTGCAATTGCTGGGTTAAAAAGTATATCCATTTTAAATCTTTTGAGAAACCTCTAGACTGTTTTCCATAGCAGCTATACCAATTTGCAATCCCACCAACAGTGTATGAAGGTTCTCTTTTCTCCACATCCTCACCAACACTTGTTGTTCTTTGATTTATTGATGATAAATTCTGACAAGTGTCAGGTGATATCTCATTGTTGTTTTAATTTTCATTTTTCTGATAATTAGTGACCTTGAGCATCTTTTCATATGTCTATTGGCCATCTGCATTTCCTCTTTGGAGAAGTATTTCAGTTGTAATTTACTGTAGTGTAAAATGTGAAATATAAATCTAAATTAATTATTTTTCATATGAATATCCAATTATACAAAAAATTATAAAAAATTACCCACTGATATATTATTTTGGTTCAAATGCTCATAAAAGAAGAAATTTAAAAATTTCAATTCTTATTCCATTGAACATTTCCTCCTGATTTTTGAAAGTCTAACATGGAATTCTATTACAATATTAAAATATTTTGTAAAATTAATAAGCAAGTCTATCATCAGTTATCTTTGTGGAACTGTGTCTATTCAGCTCTATCTATCTATCTATCTATCTATCTATCTATCTATCTATCTATCTATCTATCTCTACCTGTCATCTATTTTCTTTGTTCTTGCTTGCTGCTGATGCAATTATATATTAACATTTTGAAGGTAAAGTAAAGGTGTTTACTTTAAAGTGTCTTAGAATTCCAGTGGAATCTGGAATTGGTATTTTATTGCATTTATCAATTAGCTTAATATAGTACAGCTTAATTACTTTGTTTGCAAATGAAGATGTTTATCTTCCATTCTCTTCAGTCAGAATAAATTGTTCGTCTCTCTATGTTCCCAAATACATTACCCCATAGTTCTCATTTGCAGGTTCTCAATGACTCTTTGTTGCAAGGAAGAATTTCAGTTGTGTATGTGGCAATATAAAAACACATATTCAGATCTAAAATGTTAATACAAGGAGAATTTTCTTCTTTTCCAGATGCTCTGAATTAGGTAACTTAAGTAAAAGCCATAAATTTTATTATAAAAAAAATGTCTTACAAAGCAGAAGTAAAGATAAATCTTGTAAAAGAAGTAGAAAATTGGCTTCTATCACAAAATTAAGCCTAGGTAATGAAATAAAGCATTTGTTTTTGAAGTTGGGGAAATACAGCAAACCTTATGTGATGCAATTGTTGCCATATTTTAGAGTGAGGAGACACGCATTTTTACTGTGGAACTTTAAGTTTTATTAAGTTTTGATGAACAACTTTATAGTTTGCATTAAAAATAATTCATCACTCCCAAGGAGATCTTCTGTTAAAATCAGTGAATATGTTCTATGGTTAAAATATTTTTTATTGTTAAGTCATGCATCAAGTAATATTTTGTATCAACCATAGGCTTCAAAAAGTTAATATTTCAGGGAAAAGCACAAGATAATTGATTTTATTCTTAAAGAGTGCATTAGTGATGTTAAATGTAATTTCTTTTCTCACCATAAAAACTTTTCTCTGAAATTTATAAGCTATAAATATCTAATACTTACTATTTGTACAATGTGAAACCATAGTTTTTTTAAACACAATAAAATAAAATTAGTATGTAATTTCTAAATTGTACTGCATGTCAGATTTCACTTTTTATATTTGTCAAGAATCTCGTACACATAAACTGATATATTTATATAATCTAGTGGTGTAAACCGACATAAATACAGAAATTACAGTACACTTTAGTGAGTTGGAACTTACATATATAAGAACTAAAAGCTGTGAGAACTCAGAGCAGTAGCAACTAACCATTCCTCAAATAATAAGAAAATGCATTATTGTGAACTAATATAAATCATGAACAAAAATAATTGTTAAAAAATATAGAATTCCCAAAAGATTTGGATATGAAAGGAGAATTAAAGAAGTTCAATGTCAATTGTATAAGTGTTTGGCAAAGAGCAACAAAAAAATGATGCTAGTAAGGGGTTGGGCCCAGATTGTAAACCCCCTCACCTGTCAAGTACAGAAGTTACAATTTTATTCCAAATTATTGAAGATTTGAGGGGTTCAGTGAGGTTTCTGGGTAAGAAAGTAATGCAATTAAGCTTCATTTTGTAGGAAAGTAATTTTGGTAGCAATGTGGAAAATCATCAAGAGCAGAGAGAGACAATGGGAAGAAGGCAAGTGGTATAAAAACAAAAAAAAAGGAGATGATAATCTGATGGCAGAGTAAGTAGGAATGAAGGCAAGAAAAGGAATTTGAGAAGCATTTTTAAGGTAGAATCTGAAGAATTTGATGACCTACTTGATATGCTATGAGGAACTGAGTTTGACTGATTAAGATATCTGAAAAATATGATAGATGTGGGTATCAATAGCAGAAGTGTATTGTATTGGAGATGGAGGAGGTTAGCAGGAGAAGATGGTGAGTTCTATCTTGGAATTTAAGGTATGTGATAAGTGCTAAATCTGAGGATATGCATAATCAAGTTTGGGGTTTAGAAGATTAATCAAAGTTTTCAGCAAAAAGGTGATTTTTAAAGTCACAACAGTGGGTGATCTTGGATGGCCCAAATAAGAAGAGGGTTGTTATAGAAACCTGGAGAAGATTAACAGTTGAAGGATTATTAGAGGATGAGAAACAGGCAATAAAATAAAGAGGGAAAATAAGAAAGTTTTACCTCAAAAGTCAAAGAATGGTGAAAATAAATATATAAATATTTAAAATATGCCTAATAGAATAAAAATTAAAAATAGTTATTTGAAGCTGGCAATTTGGAGTCCCTGGTGATCTTAAGTGAAAGGAATATCAGAAGTCAGTTTATCACCTTTGTGGATGCACCTGATGTCTACTGGGTCCAAGGATGGAGATAGTGGTTCTGGCTGTGGAGTTTTAGAGTTAGACTCTTGTTAAAAGCACCAGTAGAGATCTTGGCTCTGATGCTGATAAGGTAACCTTAATACCATAAACAAATCCCAAATTCACAGTCATGTTTCCAGATTGCTTCCTCCATTTTTGTAGACTAGAAGAACAATACCTACTACTGTGTAGGAAGTATTGGGAAAAAAATGTTCTACACAGACTTGAAGAAATTTGGAAACTTGAATATAATATATTAAAAAAAAACTGTGCTAGCTATAATTATGACCATTGTCAATCCACTGCCACGAAAAGCCTTTATTGAAACTTCAACAGAGTTAAATATGGATACCATGCCAAAAATTTATAAATAATTGTAATTTTCCTCATCAGGCCCATGTCTAGAAATAGAGGTCTATCACTAGGCTTTCATAGTAGACATGAATACCTGCTATTTTAATCCAGGCATGGTGCAAACACAGGTCATGTGCTATTTCTCTGATCAATATGAAAAACTAATCCAGTTGCCCACATCATTGGATTTGTCTGTCTCCAGGGTTTACACTTCCAAGGTAACTGTTCCATTGTTTCTTTGTGTTGTCTAACAATAAAAAGCACCATGCTATGGACTAATTTTCACTGCTACACAGTAAATTTTGATTTTCTTCTAAGTACATTTACAACAGTAAGGAAGTGATTTATCATCGTAGAAACAAAAAAGTTCCAACTTTTTGTGTTTGAGTCACAAATTGCTAGACCACTGGCAACTATAATATGGCTACAATATTTTTTCTTCCTCTTTTAACAGATGAAAGAACTGAGGCTCAAAGAAGTCAAATGTCTACTGCAGAGAATTATTGTGATTTGAGTTAAACATATGACATTTCCATTTGTTGGCAACCATGATTCTCTTGAAATAGCTAATTTATTTTAAACTTGTCATATAGAAAAATTAATTTTACTAAACATCTTGCATTGTTGTTTTAATACAAAAGAACTTAATTATTAGTAAATTGACATGAATCTTACAATAGCTTTTAAAACCTCACCAGTGCCAATGTGGCTTTAGAAAGGAAAAAAGGAGAGGGACTCAAGAACTTTTCCTGCTTATTCAGCATTTCGACACTGAGCCCCAGCCCCAGAATTTCTGGTTTCGAACTATAGACTCAATTTATACATGGAAAACCCTAAAGCCTTTCAACTTTATAAATTCAGCCTTTACAAGAGTCCCCAGTATGTCATTACAAATTACCACACTTTGGGGTGACTTAAAACAACAGAAATTTATTCTGTTACAGTTCTGGAGTCTAGAATTTGGAAATCAAGGTTTTGATGGGTCACACTCCTCCCTGAGCCTCTAGTAGAAAATTCTCTCATTGTCTCTTCCAGTTTCTAGTGGCTCCTGAAGTTGAGCACTCCTTAATGTGGCTGTGTCACCCTAATGTCTGTCCTCACATTGTCTTCTTTGTGTGTCTGTCTCAAAACTCCCTCTGCCTCTCTCTTACAAGGATACACGTGGTTGCATTTCAGGCTCACCTTGATAATCCAGGATTGAAGACCTCTCTCAAAATCCTTAACTTAGTTATACTGTTTTGCAAAATAAGGAAAAATCCATTCTTTTGGCATATAAAATAATATTTACAGTTTCCAAAGATTAGGAAGTGACTGTATCTTTGAAGAAGCATTATTTTCAGCCTACCATAGTCATTCTGGTTACAAAAAGTCCATTTTTGCTTGGACATACTCATCCAAGGACAGAAATATTATGGAATATTTCAGTTACATAAATAACTCTGATCAAGGATAATTCTATTAAAGAAGGACAACTATCAGACATTTCTTCCTGAACTAAGTGTATACTAACTTCAATTCTCCCCTTATGTATAATATATTAGAGTGTTTAAACTCTTTTTCTGCTCTTCTCCATCTCCTTAACCCTTCCTCCCCTCTCTCATTCACCACACAATGGCACATACACTTTTGTTGGCAATAGGAAAGTTCTAAGTGTCTTCTCCACCTGGGCTCTTTCTGAGCTATACTAAACCAAAACTGATGATATCAAAGGCACAATGTAATAAAGTTAGAAATTATGTTTGATATTTTCTATTTGTCCCATCCAGACCCACTCTCTTCCCCTTATCTGCTCTCATCCATTTTATCTGTATAGACTGTACAGAGGGCTCCATTCCCATTGTGCTTCCTTCTGGATCTGGCCAATGGAGATTGGAGGATGGGAGGACAGTGAAGTCAAGATATCTATTAGTTCAGCTCCCTTCTAATGGCCAATTTGTCCCTCCCCCCATCATTTTAGTATAAAGATCTCTACTATTGCGAATTCCAGGTACTAGACTTTTTGCATATTGGTTTCCCTAAACTCTGCTGCGCCTTTGCAGAGTCCTTCAATTAAACTCTTTCCATATACCTAATTTGAATGTGCTATCTGTTTGCTATCCTGGCTAACACAGGAAGTTTGAATCATTTAGGTAGTGGCAGCTCCAGAGGGTGGAGAAGAGGCCTGGATTTGCAAATGACTTCTAGACCTCGAGAAATGTCCTCTGAGCCCCAGTGTTCTCTGGCTTTAGAGGCAGCTTAATAAAGCCCATTTATCACAGAGAAACATTAGGTCAGCCATAACCCTGAATCTGCAAGAGAAACTTGGGTTTGAAGTGGGAGGAGATATAGTAGCATTGAAAGATTCATCACAATGAAAATAGCATTTTTCCCATTAAATGTCTGATCTTGATACCCTCCTTGAAAACCTGGACCAAATCTTCCTTCCTTCCTTCCTTCCTTCCCTCCCTCCCTCCCTCCCTCCCTCCCTCCTTCCTTCCTTCCTTCCTTCCTTCCTTCCTTCCTTGCTTCCTTCCTTTCTTCCTTCCTTCCTTTCTTTTTCTTTTCTTTCCTTCCTTCCTTCCTTCCTTCCTTCCTTCCTTCCTTCCTTCCTTCCTTCCTTCCTTCCTTCCTCCCTCCCTCCCTCCCTCCCTCCCTCCCTTCCTTCCTTCCTTTTTTCTTTCTTTCTTTCTTTCTCTTTCTTTCTTTCTTTCTTTCTTTCTTTCTTTCTTTCTTTCTTTCTTTCTTTCTTTCTTTTTTCTTTTCTTTTCTTTTCTTTTCTTTTCTTTTCTTTTCTTTTCTTTTCTTTTCTTTTCTTTTCTTTTCTTTTCTTTTCAAGTCTTACAGTACAGTAGTTAGAAGTAATCCCCCTAGTTTGGTTTCAGATCTGCCACTTATCTGAGGCAAGTTATTATCCTCATTGAAAAATAGCTGGTGTTTAATATTTGCTATAAGGAATAAAATATTAATTCATGTTGTAGTGGATGCTGTGGTGCATGGCACATATCTTCCTTTAGGACCAGAGGACTTACCTGGAAGTCATTCTCTATGAATTGTTCTTCAGTGAGGTGAACTGCCTTGCCCATGGTTATGCCCCTTCACCAGGGGCAATGAGTAACTGCTAAACACCATGGGAAGATATAAAGTAAACTCTGAAAGCCTACAACTATGGAACATTCTGTGGAATTCATGGACGCCCCTGTTGCTGCTGCTCACAGTTCGGCTGCTCCCTCTGCCTAGTTCTATTTTATGGTATCATGTTGAAAATTCTTTGGAGACTTTGGTAAGACACAAACCCTCCAAAGTCTTACCAATATTCAAAGAGCTACCACTTCGGTGAAGTTTTAAAGGCCTATTAGTGTAGAATGCAAGGAAATTATCTACAAAGCCCTAACTACAGAATGTGACTGTATTTAGAGATAACAAAGTACTTAAGTTTAAATTAGGTTGCTAGGGTGGGCCCTAATCCAATCTTAATAATGTCTCTGTAAGAAGAGGAGATTAGAACATACAGAGAGAAACACCAGGGATGCACACACATAGAGAGATGATCATGTGAAGAGATAGCAAGAGGACAGCTATCTGTAGCCAAGGAGAGAAACCAAACCTCAGGAAAAACCAAACCTTCCAACACCTTGATCTTGGACTTTCAGCTTCCAAAACTATAAGAAAATAAATTTCAATTGTTTAAACCACCCAGTCTATGATATTTTGTTATTGCAGCCTAGCAAACTAAGACATTGCCTCATCATTGGTTAGTATGAAGGTACAAAAGCCCAACCCCATTGGTTTGATTCAGGATAAATCTGAGCTCAAAGTCATCTCAGTTCTAGGGCTCACTTCTAGGATCAGTCAATTCCTCTGTTGCAACAACACTGTAGTTCAGATTATCTTTGTGTCCAAATTTATCTCTCTCACTCTGCCACAGGTGTTCTTGATAGCACCTCAGTACTCCTCCATCTTAGATCCTGTGTCCTGAAGACCTGTCTTAAGGGACACAAGCTGCAGTAATTGCCCCTTATCCTCAGGGGATTCATTCCAAACCCCCTAGTGGATACCTGAAATCTAAGATAATATGGAACATGCCCATGATAAAGCTTAGTTTATATATTAGGCACACTAAAAGATTAACAACAATAACTAATAATATAATAGTACAATTACAACAATAAAATAAGGGTTACTTGAACACAAGCACTGAGATACTGCTGCAGTTGATCTGATAACTCAGATGACTACTAAGTGGGTAGCATATGCAGTTTGGATACTCTGGACACAGGGATGATTCACTTTCCAGGTAGGATGGAGTAAGACAGCAAGAGATTTCATCACATTACTCAGAACAGCATGCAATTTATAACTTATGAATTATTTATTTCTGGTATTTCTGACTGCAGTTGCCTGCAGGTAAATGAAAGCACAAAAAGCAAAATCATAGGTAAGAGGGAACTACTGTCTGTAGAAGAATACACTGGACATAGTCAATATTTAATAAATGTAAGCAATTGCTATCAATGTTATTGATATCCCATACCAATGTTATTGGTATCCCTACCAGTCCAGGATATTACACACATGAGGTGTTTATTATCTGTTTTGCTGCTGAAGAAATGTATTTTTGCATGAATGAATGAATATTGTACTTATTCTGTCTGTCCAAACATCACATAACAAGTGAAACTTCAGAGCCAGATTTAACTTGATCAAGAAATTATAGAGAGGAGCAGAGAGGGCAAAGGGCACAGGACATCCCTCTCAAACTCTTGATATTTAATAATGAAAAGTGTAATTCTATGTTCACTTGTAAAATCTCTCTTTTCTCATATTAATTTACATTCAAAATAAAGTAAACTGGATGGATATGAAAGCAGTAAGTTAATATTTTTATGGCAACAGTGATTATTACTCACTCTATATCATTCTGTTTTTTCCATGGCCTTCATTGTGTTCCCTTCTAGTCACATAGTTTAACTAGTAATATTGAACAGAACCACTGAAATAATATTGAGGATATTTGAAGAGATATAAACATTACTGACAGCTACAATTTTATTTAGTCCACATCTACATGGTACAGTCATTGGGACTCATAGAAATAAATGTAGAAAAATTATATATTGAAATATTTATTTGTGGTTGTAATTTTTGCTTTCTTTTGCACCCCACCTCCATTCTAAGAAGTGTTTGGATTCAGGCTTCTTGGAGACAACCTCTGTTTCTGAGTTTTGTAAAAGAGGAAGAAGCTTATTCATGAGATTCTACTAAGAAAATGCTAGGAGGAGAGAAAAGGAAGGACTCCGAGATAAGAATGAAATGAGAGAAGATTTCTTGAAAGTGAAAGCAAATGGGATTTTAAATACCTTTTTAGAAGTGGGATATTGTGCCCTTCTTCTTGACAATGCCCCTGGCTTCCATCTCAGGGACTTTTCATTCACAATTTCTTTACCTGGAATGTCTTCTCTACAATGTTGTAATGGCTTGCTCCCTCACCTCCACCAGATCTTTGCTCAGATGTTTTATTCTTAGGCATTCTTTGATATCCTATTTTAAATCATAACCCTCATGACCCAGCATTGCATATTCACTAAATAATTTTTCTTCGCAGCATTTATTTCAATTTGACAATACTATATATTTTATTTATTTTTATTGCCTATTTCTCCACTCTAGAAATGTAAGCTCTTGGGAGCACAGATTTTTTTGTTTTACTTCCCACTGTTTCCACCTAGTACTATACTTAATAAAAAGTGTTTAATAAATAGCTGTTGAAAGAATGGATGTAATTGCTTCACTGTTGTACATCTGTGGGGAGTGAAAACAGCCCTGGGAATGTACAAGACTGAATTCTCACCCAATCTACTTGGATGAGGATTTGAAGTTAGATTTATCTTGATTTAAAGAAAATGAAATACTTGTGTTTTTGGATCATCAATATTTGTGGTTACATGTTTACATTCACTGCATAAGCATATACTTGCAAAAACTTCCAGGGAAAGTTGAAACAATTAAGGTTTGCATGAACTATTGATTTGTGTAAAAGAGTTCATG
>JAQQSQ010001398.1:0-12648 GCA_028627145.1 Eidolon dupreanum
TCAGTTCAGCAGACGGAAAGCTTGGCGCGGGGGGGGGGGGGGGTGTCCTGATTTCTAAAATGTCACGGAGGGGCTGGAATTCCAAGGAAGCACCCAGCCGCCAGCTGGGTGTCAGCAGGCCCCCCGCGGCCTCTGGAATGTGTGTGAAGGAGGAAGGAGTGAAGTCCGGGCCCCTCTTCACTGGTTCTTAGAGTCCGTCCTCTAAGAATGCCAGAGCCCTGGCCAGCAGCCCCAGAGGGTTCACTGATTGGCCCGGTCCCAAGGGTGCCTCCCGATTGTCAAGTTGCTTTAGGGGAACAGACCCATCCTGGAGAGGGTGGGAGAGCGGTGGCTCGGGTTGCCCCAAACCTGGGGGCTTCAGGCCATTAAAACCGTTCTCTGGATATGAGACAGACCCCCTAAACATCCTTTCTCTAGTTTGGATGGTGCAGGTGGGGTGGGAGGGAAGTGGGGCACGTTGAGGTGGAGTGGGGGGGGGGACGGTGCCTGTGGCCGGGTGGCACATGTCCCATGCAGACTGTTAGCCAGAGCTCCGGACAGCGGGAGGCTTGGGCCACTGGTCGAGGGTGAGAGGCACTCAGCACCTGATGTGTGTCCCTTGCTGGTTTGAGAAGAGGCTCTGTCTTATGGAGCCACACTGTGTCCCTGTCTCTAGTGACCAGGTGACCAGGAGGGTTGGAGCGAGCAGCGACCTTAGTCAGCATGCACTGTTGTTCTGATGTCCTTACATTTTTTTCCCCCAAGAGCGAAGTCCTTTGTCAGTGACAGTGAGGTTTTGAGAAAGAGGGATCCGCTGAGCAGCAGTGGGTCAGGGGCTGACAGATCTAAACTCCCCCGGGATCTTGCTGGTGTCCGTGTTTGCATACGGTCCTGGGTCAGTACCTGCCCTGCGGACTGCTGCTGCTCCTCCGAGCGTCACATAGAAATACATGGTGGCCGCCGAGGGCTGGGGCTTCCATGGCCTCGGCAAAGCCAGGGGCTGTGGGTTCTGTGGTGGCCGCAGCCACTGTTCACGATGGTGAAGTCCCTCAGCTCTCTGAGGCCAGCCACAGTGTTTCCGAGCTGTGTAATTCTAAAGACTTACTTGTTTTGAAGAATTGATAGAGTGGTTTTTTTTTTTTTTTTTTTAAGTGCTTTTTCTTTCCCGTGCTGAAAGACCCTCTGGTTGGCATGCCAACCCATCTTGACTGCCCTGTCCGGGCGTCTGCCCTCCTCGGCCCTGTGCGTTCACCTCCGGCTGTCTGGTGGGGCTTTGGTGGGCGTGGGCACCAGGCAGAGAGACAAGGTTCCCTCCCGAGGTCTGGTGTCTGGGGCTTTGAGGTTCAGCGGGTGGAGTCTTCCCTCTCGGAGATCAGTTTAGCTTGACGCACACCTATAAATCCAGAGGCTTGTACGGCGTGAAAGTGACCAACGTAAGCCGCGTGTCACACTGGTCTGCCACGATGGATCGGCGCTCTCTGCTGCAGGTGGGAGTATTTCTGAACATATCCTAACACTCATCTTTTGGAAAAAAGAAAACTGGTCTGCCCGAGAGCTAAATGTACAGTAGCATGGTAATGAAAGGCTCACGAGAAGGGTGTTTCACCTTGTCCTGACGACCTGTGGTTTCTTCACTCACCTTTCTGTTTCGTGGCCCAGGAACCAGCTCCTTGCGTGCAGGGGGCTGGGCATTCTGTCACCGAAGCGTCGCGGGCTGCTCCTCTTGAGCCAGCATTGTGTCGTCAGGCAAGCACACCGGGTTAGTGGGTTTCTTCGGGGCCCCGTGGGGCTTTTTCTGTGCAATGATCGACAAGATCATTGAAAGATTTGAAGGCCAAACGGACTTTTTATTCAGGTCTCGCTTCTTGTCCTTTCCAACACCGAAGTCAGGAGTGGAGCAGCGTGGGCAGGAGAAATTCTCTAAGGCTCCCAAGCTGACAACTTTCACCCACAGCTCAGGGTTGCACGTTGCTGTCTTTGGTCTTTTAAAAACATGGCCAGTGTCCGCCACAGGGAGGGTATGTTCTGGAAGCATTATGTTCCTGTTGCCTTGTTGGACTGGATCAGAATATTTGCATCGCCCTGTAGCAGATCAAGCATGTTCTGTTCACCAGTGTGAATGTCAAGGCTTCCCTTTGGGTGAGCACTTCTTAGTAAAAGGACAACAGGATATCTTTTTTTTTTTTTTTTTAAATGGACAAACCCTATTTTACATTCAGACAAATCAGGTTGTTCTGGAAAGCTGAGAATTGCAAGGCAAAAGTACATTTTTTTTTTAACATGGGCTGTTTTTGCAATATCTAGGATATTGAGTTGTAGGGAATGTCAGCTGCCCGAGCTGGATGGGGAAGAAACATCAGAGGGGAAGGGTTCCGATTAGAAGGACTAAGACTCTCAGATCAAAGGCAGATCGTGGAGGCAGGGCAGTCTGAGCTCTTAAAAGGCTACATGTTTTCTTTTTCACGAAGGAAAAGGACAAAATGTTAGTCTGAGCGCTTAAAAGGCTACATGTTTTCTTTTTCACGGAAGGAAAGGGACAAAATGTTAGTGTATCTTTTTGAGTTTTGTTTTTCTTTTTATCAAAGCGGTTCTCCCACAGTTTAAATAATCAAATAGTTGCTCAGGCTTGTTCCTCAGACCAGCGGCCCTCCTAGCTGTCCTCTTCCTTCCTGGGATAGCCATGGAACTGGTGTCTTTAGCTGGTTTCTCCTGGCGTTTGCTTACATGCTTCATTGCCGCTACTTTTCTCTGCTCCTGTTGGTGGTAGCGATCAACTTCGCACTGTAGAAGGTGGGGATCCGGCCTTCGTCCCCCCCGACACCTTCCCACTGACCACCCAGGCACGTTTCTTGGGCCCTACATACTCAGTGTAATGACACCTAATTTTGCTTAGAAGAGGGTTTTTCAACTTTAGCACTCTTCACATTTTGGGCTAAAGAATTCTTCGTCGTGGGGGCTGTGCTGTTCCCTGTCGGGTGTTGAGCAGCACCCCTGGGTGCCACCCGCTACATGCTGTTAGCACCCCCAATCCAGTTGTGACAGCCAACCATGTCTTCAGACATTGTCAGATGTCTCTTGGGGATCAAAATCACCCCCTCTTGGGGACCACTGAGTTAATATTCAGAGTTTACATTGTTTTGATGCCCAGTGTTACCACTGCTGCGCCTGGTGGTATAAACTTTGAGCCCCCCCCCCAAGTTTTCATAATCATTAAAGTTGATGATAGTTTTGTTTCTTTGCCTAGTTTTTTATGTACTTATCATTGATTCATCCTCCAGCTCTCCTCCAATTGTCAAATATCTTTTACTTCATTCAGTCACACAGAGGGTAGGCTTCTGAGACCTTTTGTGTCTGAAAATGTCATTATTTGACCTTAGCAAAAAATGTATTGTTTGGTGTAGAAGTCTCGGGCGGTTCTCCCTGGGCCTTCACCGGGTGGCACTCCATCCTCTGCCCGGCAGCCATGATTGCTAGAGAGAGGACAGACCTTTCTATTTCTTGATCCTTTTGCTCTGATTTGCTCTGATTTTTCCTATCTTATTTTTTCATTTCTTTTTATTTTTGTTCTTGGGAGATTTTTGTGTAACCTTCTCTTCCAGTCCTTCCATTGAGTTTTAAATTTGTGCTCAGTTTTTCAAATGGCAAAGTTGCTGGTGCTCTCGAATGTTCCTTTTTGATGCCATACTGATGCATTTCATAGTTCTTTCATATCTTTGAGGGTATGCAACTGTCTTTTTTAAATGTCTTCTTTCTGCATAGGTTCAGTTTGTGAGCTGTGCTGTGTTTTGTTTTGGCTTCTCTCTTCCCTGTGAAAGGCTCTCCTCCGTGTCTGGTGACCCTTGCCTTCCGCAGGTAATTCAGCGGCTGACCACAGTGCTGTTTGGAGGCTGTGTGCATGTGAGTGACTGATCTGGGGATGCCACTTTCCTGGGGGCTCCTTTGGGGGTGCTAGCTTCCATTGTTTTTTGGGGGGCTGGTCATCTCCTTGTCAGAGTCATTTTTTTTCACTGAAAAGAAATTTCTGGTGTAGGCAGATCTGGAAGGTGACGTGAGGTCTTCCAGCTGAGAGGAATCCTGCTTTGCTCAGAGAGGGGAGTGTCACCTTTGCCCCCTTATTCTGGTTGCAGTTCAGAGGGCAAGTCCTCACCAGTAGTAAGTGGTGACGCTGGCACACACAGCTTGATCTGGCCCTCCGTCGTTAACCTTTCCTAATCCTAATCCTGCGAGCTGTCAAACTAGAATCGTTCCTATTTTAGTATATTATCGTGGGGGTTAAATGAGGTGATATGTAAAGCTAGCTGTAGTAAGTTAAAATTCTTCTCTTCTCCTACCCTCTCTTCTCTATTCGGTCCTGCTTCCCTAAGAACTTGGACAACTGTAAAAAGTGATGTTGAACTGCCTATTTACTATAGAAAGACTTTAAGCTGGATTTTTGTATGGCAACATTTTAATGTGTCTCCTAGAGATTTTGTTACAGATTTTGACCGTTTCGTATAGGATTTGAAAGAAAGTATTTAATTAAAATACACGTCTGTTTCCCAGCACCAGGAGAATCTTGGTGCTCTTCACAGCCTGCTGGAGTGATTCTTTCCTCCTTTCCACCAAAAAATATTTTGAACAATAGTGTTTCTTTTTAAAAAAAATATTAATGAAGGGTAGCTCTTTCAGATCAATTCAGAAAGTAGAAAAGTGGTTTGGGAAGTGAAAATAGTCAAGGTGAAGGTTAAGTATTAGAAGATCTTCCAGGCATGGAGTTGGACCCACTGGTGTGGCAGACATACTGGTTGTGTCTCCTGGGCCTTCTGGACACACTGCTGGACTACATTTCCCAGCTTCCCTTGCAACTAGATGTGGCCATGTGACAGTTCTACCCAATCAAATGCACGTGGAAGTGACGTTTGCCATTTACAGCCTGACCTACTGTCCCCGCTTCTACTTGTCTGGAATAAAGATGGCCCTAGGACAGACGCAGCCTTATCACGGGTCCCCTAATGACATGAGGTAGCTGCCTGAGACAGCTACCCTCCCACTGGTAGCATTACATTGAGCAAGAAGTAAGCCTCTGTTGTGTTCGGGCCATCATGCCTTTCTTGGATAACTCGCTGTAAGAGTCAGGCTATTCTGACGCATGAAATCCAGAGCAAAATTAAAGTGTGTGTGTGTGTTTTTTTTTAAATGAATACACATAGTTTTAAGAGACTGAATGTGCTATGCTTAATTTACACCCGTTCAGTGGGAATGACTGTTTACTTTGTAGGAATCGCAGTGGGTGTCCAATTACCACATAGCTTATTCCATAAAATGAGACCTGCTTGCCCAGAATTTTGGCTTCTTTCCACCTTAGGTTTTTCTCTGGGCTGATAATTTCATTTTCACCTGGTCTTGCTTTGCCTCTCCCTGCAGATGATTGACCGGGAGCTATGGAAAGGTGGGGCAGGAGGCTGGGACAGTCTCCAGTCCAGGTAATAGCCTTCAGGCAGGGCAGCCAGCTGCTGGTATGCTGTTTGGACAGGACTGGCCCTTCCCCCTGGCTGAACTGTCCTTATCCGCCTTGGTTACCTGTGCGGAAGATGTTTCCTGGGAGGTTACACATTAAATCGTCATTAACAGGGCTGCCTTTATCAGATTGATTAATTATAATCTTGTGTAGCAGACTCTTTCTCCCCCTGGGGAGTAGAGCAGGGACACGTGAGTTAGACCATCAAAGAGAGGGAGATGGAGATCAGGGTAGAGAACCTGTGGCCTCGGCAGGAAGGTGCAGTCCGTGTGGGGTCTGAGGCAGGTGAGTGGTGGACATCTTGCAAACACTCACAGAAAGCCCAGAAGGGGGACCTGGGTGGAAACCAGGGGCCAGGAGCCTGGGACTTTCAGAGGAAGGGAAGGTACTTCTTTGCCTGTGGCTTGCAAATGCTTAAGCTGATGAAATTCTCCTCTGTGTTAATTGTGCATGTTTGTAAATTTGTAAGCACGGTGATATTTATCTGTGCTAATTGTGCATGGGCTTGTAACTTTGTAAGCATAGTGATATTGTTTATTCTTGTAGAAACATTAAAACCATCTTGGAAAAAGTGAAAATAAAAGATTGACCAGTAGCCCGAAACATATAATAATCTTATTTCTCGCAGTAAAGCTGTATTGATCCCCTGAGACCCGCCCCGTGGAATTCTTTGCTTTGCACCATGTAGATCTAATCATTGCTTGAGGGTGATTCTCTTAAGAGTTACATTGTTGACAGTCTTTGGAATCAGACAGCAGCGTAGAGGAAGCTTAGTTTTGTATGTGCCACTTGAAATTTTTCACATGACAAGCTTTGCTGTTGTAGCATACGTGGAGTTATCATTTAGTTTTTTTTCTAGACAGGCATCTGAAAAACAACCCTAACTTCTGGAAAGCTGACTACTTTATGTCGGTCAAATACATCAGTCTTTAAATAACCACGTGCTTTTTTTGGTATGTGCAGCTTTTCTTTTAAATTTCCTTAATGTTTAGGTGCCCTGACTATTGAATGAAAGTTTGGAAAGGAAACATCTGGACTTGTAAAGATAGGCCTGCTGCTGCTCGAATCATATTTATTGTGGGTGCATTTAACCGCAAGATCTTACACAGCTGATGCCTCTAGGGTTTATGAGCTGGGGTGGGACAGTATTTCGAATTCTCCTTTCCCCATTTTTCATTGACTGATATTTTGGAGAAAAGCAGTTAGAACGTCACAGCACTGTGCAAAGTAGTGAAATACCCCCTGAAAGTAAGCTTTTCTGTTCTCGGATGCTTACTGTGCTCTTTCTGATGCCCAGAGGCACGAAGTTGATTTCGCTGTCACGGAGATTAAGCCGCCAATTACCACAGCTGTAACTGCCCTCTGAGAAACATGTCTCCTTCTCCCGAAAACTCAGTTTCCCTTTCTTTCTGCCCGTCGCACAAATAGCTTTCGCTGGCTCTTTTCCTTTGCCGTGGGGTGCAGTGTTGGTCTCTTGACGGTCCTTGCTGGACCTCTCCTCCCTCCTGGGGGTGGCCCCGTGGTGGGACCGCCGTGTGCGGCCTCGGCCCGGCCCGCAGACTCGGCGCCGCCAAGATGCGGACCGTCTCTCGTTCTCCCGCCGCGTGGCCGGGCTGGTCCCTATGTTCTTCCCGACCCAAGGAGGCCCTGCTGATCCCTGCGGGGCAGAGGGCTGTCCTCAGTGTCCTGCTGCTGTCCTGGGCGCCGGGCTCTCTACCTTCACTGCTCCCGAAGTCCCTTTTAAACCAGAGTGCAGCGTCACAGGGAGGTCGGGGAGGGGAGGGACATGAGCGTGGACGAGGCAGAGTCTGACTTCCGAGCAGCCTGGGTGACGGGCGCCCCCGAGCGCGAGGCGTGGGCCTGGACACCCGGCTGGCACCCCAGGCGGGGTCGTCCTGTGGGCTCGCAGTGCCCACGCTTCCTCCAGCCCTGCGGACCCACAGCTTCCTGCTCTCTGGGGCTTAGATCCTTCCAGCGAACCCGGGACTCGGGCTCCTTCTCAGGGACAGGGTGTGGCGTGCGGTGTTTGAGGGTGCCCGCGCCATTTCCTGGCCGGCTCGAGAGGGTCGGGGACGGCGGCCTGTATTGCTTTTCCCTTGAGTTGCAAACATTTTTTTGAAATTGTGATGTAACTCACACGCCGTAAAATCCACCCTTTTAAAGTCTACATTTCAGTGGCTTTTACTATGTGCACTGAGCTGTGTAACCATCACACGGAGTGCACCTAAACGATGAACATTTTCATCACCCCCAAAACAAGCGGGCCCGTTAACAGTCACCGCTCATGTCCCAGCCCCGGCCACCGCCCGTGTACTCTCTGCCCCTGCATTCGCCTCTTCCGGGCACACACGTGGAGACTCATGCGACACGGGTCCTCTGTGACTGGCTCCTTTTGCTCGGCATCACGTTTGCGAGGTTCATCCGTGTGGGTCACGTGTTCAGTGCCTCGTTGCGTCTCACGACTGAATAGTGAATACTATTCCGGTGAGTGACGCACAGCTGGTCCCTAGGTCCCTTGGGCGTTGTCCTCGCCCTGCCGGCTGGTCGTGGACGCCCCGGGTTCGGGAGCGCAGGGGCTTCGTGTCTCTCACCATGCAAGAGTAGCATTGGCCATTCTGGCTCTATCTAGGGCTGCGTAAACAAAATGAAAACCAACCTTTTCAAAAGCTTCACATGTTTTAAAATCTCCAAACGGACAATTTCCAGAACTCATGGGGTTTTTGTCTTCGCGACACCAGGTGCAATGGGAATGGGGGCCGCTGCTCCCACCCGGGCCCTCGGAAGCCCCCAGACACTGCGCCTTGCTCCCCAGCGCTGTCTTCGTCCTCGGGGTCGCAGGTAGCGGTGTGTGTGGCTCTGCTGTGAGCGCTGTGAGCGCAGAGCACCCACAGCACCCCTGTGGTGCGCTGTGTCACCGCCCTGCGCTGCGGCTGGGGGTGGGGATTTGCCAGAAGGGAGGGTCGCACCCACTGCCCTGCGCCTGGGTTGGAGACCCAGACGGGGTGTCCCCCCGGCACCCCCCCTCCGTCCGGCAGGGCAGGGCAGCTGCAGCAGCGTGCCCGCGTGCATGCTCGGTGCAGGCAGGCCCTCGGGCACGGAGAACGGGCCCCTTTCCCGTCGGCCTCCAGTCTTGTGTCGGCCTCATCGGAGGATGCCCTTCCCCCCACGGGTGATTCGAGGCGCAGATGCCCTGCTGGGTCACCTCGTGGCCAGGAGCAGTAACAGCTCAGCAAGGCGCTGCCCCCTGGGGAGTGAGCGCCCCTCCCCCCTCCCCCTCATTCTTGCTGCTTTCTAGTCACGTGGCTTCCAAAAGAAAGGCAGACCTGCAGGTCTGCCCCCTTCCTGGTTTGTTTCCTGAACCCGGACTGCGGGGATTTCCTCGGCGAACTTGACCCTTCCAGGGTCTGGGGGCGTGGATGTCACCTCCGCATGGCACTGCAGTCTATAGAACGTTTCTGTGGCTGTTTCATGGTTCTCTTCGCCCTTGCGTTGTCACAAGCCCGCTGGGCGGTTCGGCCGGGGCTGCGGGTGGGAAGCCGAGGTCCCACACGACGGGGTCGGGACAGCCGGCTCCCCAGCCTGGGCCTTGGAGCACAGCATTGATTGCACGGCGCTTTCTTCCACGTGACTTTAAAAAACAACAACAACAAAAGTTTCTCAAGATAAATTTTAAAGTGTAAAAATCCTCTGGACTTTATACAACCCCGTGCCTCCCATTCTCTGAAATCCATAGGAAGCAGCAGGAGTCTCGACTCGGCACAGACGCGCCCATGATAGTTCTCGTGTCTGGGTGACCTTCTGTAGACCAGCTCGGCAAACTTTTCCTGCAAAGGGCAGATGCCTTTGTGCGCTGATACTCCTTCCTGCTGTCACAGCATGAAAACAGCAGAAGGAAAAGGCCGCATGACAATAAAACTTTATTTACAAAGGCAGGATTTCGGGCAGGATTTCGCAGGGGCTGGGGAACTGCCGCTCCCAGCAGGCAGTGGGTTGCAAAGGCTGCTTCCCAGACCAGCAGCTTCGCATCACCTGGGAACTCCTTAGAAATGCAGACGCTCGGCTTACTAAACCCCAAACGTGGGGCTGGGGCTGGGCTGGGGATCGTCTGATGCTGGGTGGAGTTTGAGGGGCCTCTGGAAAGGCGTGGCTCCCCCGCCATTTGCATCAGAATTTACAAGTCCAAAGCCTGTGAATCACAGCTGTGGGGGGGGGGCCCTGGGGTCTGAATTTTCCCAAGGCTCTCCGATGGTCTTCTGCGCATGCAGTGAGAACCGGTTTCTCAAGCAACACCCCCACCTCCCAACCGGTAGAGGAGGTAAGAAGGAGACTTTTCCGAACTTGAGCTTGGACTGGAGTGGGGGTCAGTGAGAAGGGGGTGAACGTGGGAGCCGGGTGTGCCGTGGCCTCGTGTCTCCCTGTCCTGAACTCCACCCGGAGGCCCTGGCTCCACGGGGGGTGGGGGGTGGGGGTGGGGGGCGCTTACCCCTCCTGACGCTCTGGTGTGTCGGAAGCTAGGAGTTTCTGGAATTGAAATTACGCCCTCGCTCTTCACCGTCGCACACGACCACGTTTGCTGATGCATGTTCAGCGTTCAAATGGAAACAGGCCGAGAGGGCTCTGTCTATGATCCATGGGTAGCAGATGTCCGTCAGAGGCGCACACGCGCGTGCACACACACACGCGCGCACACACACACACACACAGCAGACTCGTGGTTGCCAGGGGCTGGGGGAGAGGCAATGGGAAGAATGTGGTAATGGGCTCAGAGCTCTTTGGGGGGTGATGAAAACCTTCTAGAATTAGTGGTGATGTTCGCACAACTCCGAGGATACTAAAAACCACTGAACTGTACAGTGTAACAGGGTGAGTTGTACGGAATGTGAGTTATAGCTCATAAAGCTGTTATTGAATACAATGGAATTGGGTCCACGTGTTATTTCCAAGACCTTGCCGGGAGGAGGCCGACCAGGAGGGCCCCTCACGGGCCCTGTCCTCTGGGCTCCCGGTGGCCCTGCATGCCACCGTGTCGCGGGGGTCCAGCTGTGTGGGGGCCGCGGCCCACCCACGGGCAGACGGCCTGGGGAGGGTCAGTGTTTGCTGGGGGTGGGGGCGGGAATCACCCCTGGTGGCCGGAAGGCGCCCTGCCTTGGGGAGACGCCCTTCCTGCCGCTTGGAGGGAGGGGAAGGCCTCGGTGGGCGAGGCGGGAGGAGCCCAGGCCTTGCCCCACGGGCACTGGGAGCCGGGCACTGGGAGCCGGACACTGGGAGCCGGGGAGGTTTCAGGCGCGAGGTGGGGGCAAGGATCTCCCCGGCAGCAGAAGGGCAGATGGGTGCAGGGGTGCGGGGAGGAGTCGGGAGGCCTCGGGCTGCTGCTGGTGGCGGTGGAGAAAAGTCCAGGGATCTGAGTGGCACCCTGGGCACCGGAGGTTCTCCCGCCACCTGGGTGGAGGATGCCGGAGGTGGCGCCTGACTCTGGCGTGTGGCTGCAGGTGCTGTGCCTCTCCCATCCCGCCCGGCGGAGCTCAGGGCTCAGCAGGATGGCGGTGCCGGCTCCTAGAGCTGGGTGGTCCCCCAGAAAGTTCCGTGGAGGGTCCAGGTATGTCCAGGGCATACGCCTGGCTCTTCTCTTTGTCCAGGTGCGGCTGGGAGATGGGCAGGCACGGTCTGGACGAGCTCGGCAGGGCCACGTGTGCTGGGGGCGGGTGTGCTGGGCCGTCTCCCCACGGGCATCTGTCTGTCCCAGCGGCTCCCCACAGACACATGCGTGGCTGGCTCTGCTCCTCAGCACGTCTTGCGTGCTGTGTCCTAACTGCTTCTAAAGGAAAGGAAGCAGTCGGTTGGAAAAAAATTCCCTTTTGAGAGTCAGAATACTGAAAAGCATAGTTGTCTCGTTAAACCATTTGAGTCCCTTTGACCTCAGTTTTCTCCTCTTTGTGAAACTTCGTGGGTTGCAATAAGGATGTCGCAAGGAAACACAGTTAGTTGGGCTTCTCTAGAAGGGAAGATTCCAGTCTTTTTCCTTTTCTTTAAATAAAATAAATAACCCAAGTCAGCAATTCCTGGTGGGCATTAAGTGTCGTAATTATGATTTCAGTAGGTGAAGGAGCGACTTAGGTAGCTGAAGGGTCATTATTGTTCCTGTCACTAACAGTTACTGGAGAGTGTCCCCGTGCAAGTGTGCTCCCTGTCTTAAGGCTTGACGGACCGTGTGTAGAAATGACCTCTCTGCTCGATAGAAGGTAATTTAAGGTTTAGTCTAATTGGGAGAGAGAGTGCTTGCTAAATAGCTCTGGACTGAGCTGCTTGAATTTCGGGGACCCGGGTCCAGTGGTGGCACTGAAGGCCAGACAGAGCCCCAGACTGTCACCCGATATAAATAGTATCAATCACCGAGAAACTAACTCATTAGCCGAATCGCCTAATTTTGCACGGATTAATAACCGTCTGATTTTGGGATGACTGCATGCCGGAATAAAGACCTATTCATGTCCTCGAGTCAGTCTTTTCCAGTGTTTGTTCTCAGAAATTTCTTGTTGTCCTCAGTCATCCTAAGGTTGTGTTTGAATCGTCCCTGGTGACGAGGTTTTGCTTTTGCAGTCACGCCTTCAGTTCACGTAAAGTTGTGTCGTGTGCTGCGAAGCCTCCATCAGCGACCAGTTACTTCTGTCAGAAAGACACAGGATCGATACAAAGGCATTTTTCACTTTTGCTTTTTTTTTTCCCCCGGTAGTAATCACGAAATGACGTTTCAGATTTAAACGGAGAAGCGACATTTAGGATTTAGGTGGACGGGGTTAGTACGTCCTGCGTTTTTACCCTTAGATCTCTTTAGTTCAGCTGCTTAAACATTAAAAGGTCATGAATTTCTAGTAAAAAGGAACATACAAGTTGGGGTCCATAAGCCTAGAGATCTTCCGGAGAGCTTCCCCCACCCCCCAGGAATAATGCAATTAGACCCAAGTAATTGCAGGAAGCGTTTCCTAGCGAGCTCCAGTATTCAGCACCCCAGCTCCGGGGGACAGCGATGATTCCGGGGGACAGTGACGGCTCCGAGGACAGCGACGGAAGGCTTCAGGAGCATGCTGGCTATTGGAATGGCAGCGAGGGGGTCCATGGCCCTGCCGTGCTGTTGCGATGCCGACACACGAGAACTCTGCCCCATCGAACTGTGC
>JAQQSQ010001399.1:0-12648 GCA_028627145.1 Eidolon dupreanum
GCCGTCGGGCGGGCTGGCATCGGCCTAGCCGTTGACGTCAGTGTCCACTGGGCTCGGTCAGGACGAGAATGTCGGGAACAGAGGCCACAGCGGCGTGCCCTTCTCTGCCCTGGAGAAGCGGGTGGACGGGCCGTCTTCCCCTTTCGGTCTGCAGGACCCCCGCCCCGGGCCCGTCCAGCCTGACTGTGCTCGGTTCTGATTCAGCGGCTGCACCGGCCCTGGGGTTCGCAGCCTCGGGGGTGTCGGCCGTGCAGACCCCGCGTCACGGAGCCCAGGGAGCAGGTCTCCAGCATTCCCCTGCGGCACGGGGACGGCCGGCCCTCGGGATAAAGCCCGCTGACCGCACACGTGCCAGCCGGCGAGGGCGCGAGCGAGCCTCGCCCTGAAGCCGAGACGGTGGACACGTGATGGTTCTAAGCTAAACTGTTTGGAGCTAATCGATGACCTTTGAAATGCCAGAGATGTCTTTACACATTTTTCCCATTTTATAAGCAGTCTCCGCCGGGCACGCCCAGCTTCTGAACCTGGAGGAGCAGAGGGAGGGTGCACTGCGAGCTCGGTGTGACTCACACGTGCCCGCGAGCCCCGGGCCCCGCCCTGCTTCCCGCTGGGGCGGAGAGGGGCCGCCCGCCTGGTGCGCCGCCTGGGCCTCGCTCAGGGCCTCGGGCGCGTGCGGCGCCCTGCCCTGGGGCCCGCCCCGTGCTCCCCGGTCTCAGGCGCGCCCCAGCGCACAGCACCTGCTCACACTGTCCAGAAGCAGCGTCTCCTCAGCCCCCGGTGCCGTGACTCAGGCCCGTGGAAAAGCGGAGGAAGCCGGTGGCCCTGTGACCGTGTCGCAGAGACGCTGCAGGGCTGAGGGTGAGTGGGGCGTCCTCACTGGCAGCTCTGCCGGGTCTGGATGTCCGGGGACAGACGCGTGCCGGTGTTGTCGGCGGGTCTAGGTGGACACACAGCCGGGTTTCGCTGTGAAGGTGTTCGGGGCCTCATTGGAGCTTTTTATTTTATTTTCAAAGGGTCAGGAATTCCTTTTGTTAGTGTGGAATGTTCCAGTTTTTTTCTGTGTTGGTTAACTTAAATATATGCGCGTTCACCCACAGACACACGCAGCCACACACAGACACCCACGCGCACCCACGGCCCTGTGCTGGGTGCACGGGGAGACCGCCCTGGGTGTCTGGGCAGCCGTCCAGTTCGCACGGCCTGGGGGGCCGGCTCTGCGGGGTGCCGCCGGAGGCTGCGTGCCCAGCAGCCTGACGAGATGGCCAGGCTCCGTGGTCGGTGCTCCGTGCACAGCTGCGGGCGAAGGCGGTGGGCGCGGGAGGCGGGACTGCAGGCGGAGATGCGCCCGTGTAGGTGATGGAGAGGAGGGCTCGGCCGTGGCCACGGTGGGCGGGGGTGGGGAGGGTGGATGGAAACCGCATCACAGGCTGACTGTGGTCGGGACGTGGCTTATTGGGAACACTTGTGGGGAGTGGGAACCCTTCTAGCTGCCCCCTCCTGCCCCGTCACAGTGCCGGCTGAGCGAGTGCACGCATCAGTGGCTCCTTCTCCACTCCGAGCTCTGAAGTTCCAGCTTCGTTAGTTCCCAGAAATGAGCAGAGAGCCACGTGGGAAACACTCACTTCCTAGAAATGATTAGATAAACACTTTTTTTTTTTTTCTGAAAGCACGTTTGGGAGGTAGTGCTGATGGCCAGTGGGCTGCTCAGGACGAGGCCCCCAGCCGGGACCCCAGGCGGGCTGCCGAAGGCTCTCTCTGTCTCGGCTTCCGCATGTGCGACGCGGCACGTGTCCTTCCTACGAGAGGCTGGACGGGCCGTGGTCCAGAGCCCAGGGCCTGGCGCGAGGCGTCCGGCCGGGCTCAGCGTGAGCCTTGGTGCTCTGTAACTGGGAAGGTTCGCCCGCTCCTGATTGGTTAAATTGGGAATGTGACAGTTCCCCCTCGGGTGTCATTGTGGGGAATACGTGAATCATTAACACGCAGCCCTGAGACGGGTGTGATATGTGTTGACTGCTTCACTTTTATATCTATAAATCGAAAGGACAAAGTATACGATGGATAAGAAGCATAAAAATATAAAACAATTAGGGTGCAGGTGTGAGGCTTTTAGCAAGGAAAGGGAGCGGGCGCTGTGTGTCTGTTTATCGGCGAAGACGAGGTCCGGAGGCCAGTCCCAAGTCCCGTGTTCCCCGATGGCAGGCGCTGCGGTGGCTTGTGGCCTCCTCTGAACCCCGTTTGCTGTTCTCCCCATCTTGTGTAAATGGCCTCTGTCATTTTACAAATAATACACATACAGGAGATTATATAGAAAACTTAGAAAATGCATAGATGTGAAAATAGCAAAACAGATGTCATGCGACCCATCACCCAGAGAGCATTATTGCTAATTTCTTGCTGTATCTTTCCGGACTGTTTTGTGGTGTTTTACTATAACATACACTTCTCTTAATAACAGAGTTTTGCTAAGTAATATTTTGAAACTTGTTTTCTAACAAACCTGTACTGAGTATTTTGGCACATCAAATTATATACTTCTAAGAATATCTAACCAGTTCTGGTATAACATGGTTTTAAAGCACATAGATTTGGAAGTTGTCTCGTATTAGCCTGCAGTTATGTTATTTTATGTCCATTTGCTATTACAAGTGATATACTTAGCATCTTTCCCAATCCCACAATGCACTCCTGCGGGGTTATTCAGGATAAATTTCTAGGAACGGAATTCCCATGCGTGGTGCCTCGGGCCGGAGTTCCGCCAACAAGGTGGCCACGCAGGAGATTCGACTCTCTCGGGGCTCATCGGCCGCTTGGTGGCTCGTCGGACTGGGATGGGGCGGGAGGTGGCAGGAGTTGGGGACACCTGCTTTCCCCTTCTGCTCTGACACCAGGTGTCATCCGCCTCCCGGGGCTGCGGGTCTCTCTGACGCTGTTTCCTCAGCTGCAAAACATTTCAAGGACCAAAAGAGGCGGCTGTCCCAGGCTGCTGTTGGCGTCGGTCCCGGTGTCTAGTCAGCACTAGCTGTTCTTAGGAAATGCCCGGGGTCCGTGTGAGGCCGGTTCTCACGCATCGATGAGTGAATAGCACCCACGTGTATCATACACACACACACGCACACGCCCACGACGTAGGACGCCTGCAGAGAGCGAGCCCGGTCCCTTCCCTGGATAATCCAGAGACGAGGACCTCTAAGAATGTCCGTCAGAGCGGGCAGTCCCCGTCAGGTGTTCAGAAGCCTCCTGCCAGGTGAACTGAGAACACGGAGCTCGGCCGGAAGTCAGGCAAGGAGCGGGAGGGGCTGTGCGTCTGACACGTCACCGGCCTCTCGCCGCCACATAGCCGTCTGCGTCCCAGTGGCCGGTATCGATGCGCGTTGGACGTTCTGGCTAATTCATTGTCTCAATGTCGCCCCCAACACGTCCTCGGTGTCACGGATCCTGGGGTGCCAGACGCTCCGCTGGTCACGGTGTCAGACCGGGTGTGCAGACCGTGGGCTGGCAGGTGACTTGGAGTCCGCTGGGGACCCCGGAGCGATGGCCATGCGGAGCCCGCCCCTCCCGCCCGCACCTTGACCCTGGAGGTGAACACGCTTTCAGGCGTCTTCGTCCCAAATACTTCCTTTCAAAAACACTTCCTGTTTTCCTCAACTGTCCCTTTTCTGTAAACTGTACTGATTTTGAAGAGGTTGTGCACCTCGAGGCGTTTCTGGGGGGATAAGCGCACGTGAGAAAGGGCTCTGAGGGAGGACTGAGAAGCCGCTGGGGACACGCGGGAGCTTATGTCATTGTCCCCAAGTTGGAACGGCCGCGTCACCCCTTCCTCCCTGTCGTCACTCAGGAGGAAGATGAAGGCTCGCGCTCCGCCCCCTCCTGGGAAGCCTGCCACCCCGAACGTGCCCCGTGGAATGACCCCTGCCCGCGGCGTGGCCCCCGCCTGCCAGCCAGCCGCACGGAGCGGCGCAGTGGACGTCACCGTGGTGCTGCCCAGCGGGCTGGAGACGAGGAGCGTGGTCAACGGCAGGTGAGGCCAGGCCGGGCGCCGCCCTCAGTGTGCACGTCCAGGGACAGCCACCGAGGGCGTGACGTGCCGTACCGGGGCCGGGGGTGTCGATCTGGGCCTAGGTGACAGCCTGGCGTGTCACCTGGAACGGCTGTGCTAACTGGCCCCGCTAGCTGACCGCGATCGCGGACGGAGAGGGCCCGCACAGCGCACGGCGGCCAGGCGTGGGCTCAGCGGCTCGAGGCGTGGGCGTGTGTCGAGCTCCGGGCAGGTGACCGGCCACCAGTCTGTGCTGGCGTCCTTGGAGCTGAAGCCGTGCAGCCAGGGGCTACCTCCCGAAGTAACCGCTCGCACGTCCACTCACAGACTGACCTGCAGAGCCGTCCATACGCCTGCAAGTCACTGTCCAAGTGCACATTCAAGTCCAGGTTAAGGGGTGAACACGATCCCTGGATTTTAAATTTAAGGGAATCAGTTTCCAGACCGGAGGCTCCCTCCTGGATCTGAGCCACTGTGACAGCAGGCCTGAGGCCACTCAGGTGCCACGGAGGTGCCCGGCTGCCGCCCGGTGGCCCAGAAGCAGTGGCTCCCAGGGTCTGCGTGAGAGATGTTCCAGTTACGGGCATTTCTGTGTTCGTTTTACAGAGTGATTCTTGTTCTAAGTCCCCTTCTCCCGTGGCACTTTAACTGAGAGGCATGCAATGCTATAGATTCTAACTGCTTCGACACATGACATTTTACCGGTGAATGTATTGTGGTTTACTCATCGTTCTTATATTTTTGGGCCAATTTCTAGTTATATTGGGGGGAAACACTTTATTATGGTATGGTTAACAAAAATCTGTACCCGTGTAATTTCTAGAACTGGGTGACTTCGCAGGTAAGTACAGCCCCACGGAACCATCACCACTGTCAATCACATTCGCATTTTTTAAGAAAATGGCCTCGGGGTCACACGTCAACGCTGTAACACGGGGGCCCCTTCACGGGTGCACGGGGGTGGAGAGTGCCTGCCTCACAGGTGCACGGGGGTGGAGAGTGCCTGCCTCACAGGTGCACGGGGAAGCGTAAGGCCGTGATTTCAGAAGAGGTTTCGAACGGAACACGTCCCGCTAATTGCGCCTGTCTTGTCCCCCTCAAAGTGGGAGCTGCCGCCGTGTCGTTCTGCGAGGCAGCCCCGGCGACGGAGGATGAGGTGATTCCGTCTTTTCTCAGTGCCGCGCGGGGACCCGTCCCCGAGGTCCCCTGGAGGACCGAGTGGGTCGGAGCAGCGGCCCGCGGCTCCGCTCGCGGTGCCGTCGGTGTGCCAACGACTGCTCGTGTTTGGGGGCTGGCTTTACACGTCGTCCTCTCGGATGGCACGGCTGAGGTCCAGTTCCCGACTCTCGCTTTAAACACGTGCGCGTTTGCCGCACGGACTCTGTCGCGCTTTCTGAGGGAGCAGAGCCACCTTCTCGCAGGGTGAGCAGCAGGTCACACTCCGCGGCCGGCCCCTCGCCACGCTACCTCCCGACACGGGGAGTCTCGTGAAGAGAGCCCCCCGGGACCTGGGCTGACGGCCCCGTCCTGCCTGGCGCAGGTAAAGCTTCCTGTGGCTCAGAGGCGTGAGCGTCAGGCCCAGCATGTTCCTGCGGAGGTTAGGAACCGGTATGTCGGGCCATTCTCAGCGACGCGCCGTGGCCTCCGTCTGCAGACGGTGCTGCCAGCCGCGCCCACGGCCGCTGGGAGGAGGCGGCGGATCCCGTCACTCTAACTGGGACACGGCAAAGAGGGGACCTCTGAAGGGACAACGCCCTTCGCCGAAGGAGAGCTTCACAACCGTGTCATTTTGATGTGGCACGTTCGTCACGTCCGGTGGCACCGACCCCGAGGGACCAGCAGGAGCAGGCACGCGTGCCCTGCACAGGGTGCAGCACCTCCCTTGGTGCCCAGCCCTGGGACCGGCCCCGCCGGCCGTCGACCCCATTCCAGCAGACGGGTTTACGGCCGTGCAAGCTCCTCGCTCAGGCCCTTGTAGAGCAGCGCAGGCCTCTGGGGTCGGGGGTGGGCCTCCAGGTCCCGTGAGGAGCGGGGGGGGGCCCTCAGCCCTGCCCGCACCGCCGCCCAGGTGTCCGGTGGAGCCTCTGCTGGTGGTGGGCTTGCAGCCCTGGCCTGGGCGCGGACCTGCTCCCAGGTGAGTGTGGGGGGTGGGGCAGGGAGGGGAGCTCACTCCTCCCCAGCCGGCTTAAGGAGGCCGTGTTGGGAAGCGCGGTTTTGATGCTGGGGAGTCTGCCAGAGACGAAGCCTGCTCTCTACGAAACAGGCAACTGTCAGGTTTGGCTTGACGTAGTTTGCCTTACATTTTCCGTTGAAGAATACTGGTTTTTAAGACTTTATTTGTTTGGCACTTTTAGCTTCAGGGCAAAATGGAGGGGAAAGCACAGAGATTGGCCGTGTGCCCCGTGTCCCCCCGCCCCCCCCACACACAGCCTCCCACTGCCAGCGTCCCCTGGAGAAGGGGGCGGCAGACGCTGGGCCTGCGCCGTTGCCCGAGGGCCGCGGTGTGTGTTAGTGCTCGCTGGGCGCAGTGCGCCCCGTGGGTCTGGGCGAAGCTGCGGCACGTGTCCACCGTGACCGTGTCGAGCAGGGTGTGGTCACTGCCCCAGGGAGCCTCTCAGAGAAGGGACATGGGGCCCGTGCCGGTCACAGCAGCGAGCAGGGAGCCTCCTCGAACATCGTTCTCATCAGCCCGCAAGGTCCTAGCTCACCGGGTCTAATGCCAGCTCCCTGAAATGCTTCTGCTTTGCTAAGGCTTTGTTTGGGCTAAATCCAAGAGAAGCCAAAAACAGGAATAGAACAGAACACAACAGAACACTGTGGCGTGCAGAAGGCTCTTCTGCCTGCCGTCACACACACATGCACGCACACATGCACACACACATGCACACGTGCACAGCCCTCTGCTGGACACGTGGGGAGACCGCCCTGCGTGTGACGGCCACGTGTTACCGACGGCTGGCTGACCTGCACACAGGCGGCGTGCTCTGTGCCAGGCCGCGGTCAGCGGTTCGCAGGAGCCTCGTTGTTCGGGTTTGGTCTGCACTGTCACACAGAGGAAGCCCCATTTTGTGGGACCCTGATAGACTAAAAACGAACGTGCCGACACCCGACTTTTGCGAGGCTCTGGGACAGAAGGAAGTGGTAGTGTTTGTGTGACGACAGGTACGTGCGAGAGGCGGGCAGCGTAGTGCTGGACCCGCCTCGAACCTGGAGCCCGGGCTCTTGTCTGCCCAAGTGGCCCGGGGTGCGGACCCCGTCCGTGCTGACCACCTCCGGGAGGGCCCTGCTGCCTTCCTGCCGGCTCATGTCCCTCCAGTGCCACGTGACGCTGCCGGACAGGACGCCCTCCCTGGCCTAGCCTGGACGCCCTTACAGCAGAGTTTGCCTCACCCGGGCCTTGGGGCCACGTTCGGCCAGTTCCAGATTCGACATCGTGTGCACGTCGTGCGTCTGTTTAATGTCACGTCCAGATGTAGTCGCCTTGACGTAAGCTCTCAGCTCGGCAGAGCAGGACCCACTCCCCAGCCAGGGCGCAGGCACTGAATGCTCGCGTTCGGAGGCCCTGGAGCGCCCCGCTTTTCGGCGTGGTCCCAGGCCAACTGCAGCTGTGTTGCCTGGGAACTTTCCAGAAATGCCACTTCCTGGCCCCCGGGCCTGCTGGAGCATGTGTCCCCGAGGGGCCCAGGGCCTCCTGGCCCGATGGCGGGGCGATGAGCGTCAGCGGCTCCAGGGCGGGCAGAGGCAGGCCTCGTGCCGGGCTGGGCGAGGGGCAGGAGTGCCCGGCTGCAGAGTGCTCAGCTTCACGGGGATCAGACTTGGCCTCTGCCCCCCTCGCCCCCGCTGTGTGGTCCCCAAAGCCCCCTGCGCTGTCACCCCGTGCCCGCGCGCCCTCTGCGTTTGGGGAACAGAGTGTTGGCCCCGGCCGTTCGTCGCTCCGTCTGGCTCTGCACCGGGATTTCTCAAAGAGCCGCACAGGGCCGAGCCCAGCCTTGGTCTTTCCGAAACCACTGACGCATGCAGAAGGATTTCTGAGGTCTGTGTGCGTTCAGAAAGCAGCATCTTTTGAAAGAAAGAAGTAGAACAATTCTTCTCACATTTTAAACTTAAAAATAGAGACCAGAGCACCTGTCGAGAAAATGAACTTCACCTCTGTGCTCCGAGCACTTGGAAGACATTAGGGCGACAGAGAGACCAAGAAGCTGGAGGAGAAACGACGTCTCGTTGGCGAACTCCCGCTTCGCACCCGCGCCGTGCGGGGCCCTGTGCTCCTCGGCGGTCCGATCGACGTGCGCTGCCTCGGGGCTCCGCCGGCGGCCACTGCCCTCACGCTGTCACCAGCGAGGGAACCGAGGCACTGCGGGGCGTGGTGACTGCGTCCCGGGCAGGCCGCCTCACGAGTTCTTTCACTGGGGGGGACACCCGACCCCTCACGAGGGCCCCCCGCCCCGTGTGCAAAGGCCCGCTTTCTGTCGTGAATGGAGCAAAAGCCGTGCAGCCCCAGAGCGCCCCCACCCCCAGAACACCGGGTTCGATGTTTCGGACATGTTACCAATGATTGGATTAAAGGGCAGGAAGGCAACATCGTCAGCTTTTGTGGTCTCTGTGGTTGACAGTCTAAGACGAAGTCGCTTGCTTGTTTGACCGTGGATTTGTAGCTGCTCACGCGGTGGGTGGGCACGAGAGGGGAAATGTGAGCTCAGAGGGGCCAGTGTCCCAGCCCCAGACCCCCCCTTCCTGGGACCCAGGGTCACAGTCTCCACCTCTCAGACTTGGGGTGACGAGGGGGAGTAATGCGAGTGCCCGGGAGGGCTCCAGGCCGTCCCGGATGTGCACTAAAAGGTGACAGAGAGCGTATCGCGTTCCCGCGTCAGAAGCGTTTTCTGCGCTAAGGCTTTGCAGCGGAAGATCGGCCCCTGGGGACCTGCTCCCTGTGCCCGTCACCTCCCCTGTCTCGTCCCCATCCACAGTCTTCCACCAGGCAGACAGACACAAGCACGTCGTCAAAAATGTTTAAGTTAATCTTGGGGTGTAAACCACAAAAATTACAGAAGCCGAGACTCCCACATTTCGCGGAGGGTCCGGTGTCCCCCCCACAGGTCCTGGTCAAGACACGTGAGCTACCTAATCACTTCCTGGATGGCAGGTGGGAGTAGGTGCTGCTGGGGAGATGGTCTTGAGATAATGAAAGCTTTATTGATATTCTTTACCTGTAGCAATTGAACGAGAAATAGGGCACTTGGGGATTCTCTCGGGCTGGGGGCTTCACCTGTGGCTCTCCTGCTTAGCGCAGGGCCCCCAGCAGCTCCCAGCCCTCCCGTGAGTGACGAGTGACTGGTGGTTGGCCGGCAGTATGTTTGCAGGCATGCTGCGAGTCCCAGGTCACCAGACACCTGGGCAATGTGATTATGACCTCGAATCCCGGCCACGCCACCTACTGGTGAAGACATAAAGCAAAGGAAAGGACCCATGCTTTCGGTGACAGGTTTATGCTGCACTCCTCTGCAACTTAGGGAGAGAAAGGTTGGCTTTAAATATAAAAACATTCTGCCAGGAAAGATGTCAGTGACATTTTCCACTTTCTGGGATAATCTGAATTGTTCTTCTTCTCTCTTAGTAAATAATGAACTGTGATGGAAGCATCATGAAAATTTTCGATATTCAAAAGTCATTTTCTTAGGTTTTTTTTGTCTTAAAAAAAAGAAAGCTATTTCTTTTTAAGATACATTATTATATTCATGAATAACTGAAAATTTTAATGTCTTGTGCTCATAAGTACAGCAGGCCCTCAAATAACATTCCGTGTCATTTCATGATAACGCCAAGGGGCTGTAGGAACTTAACTCTCCCTTCTGTCAATTAGCCTATAGAAAAGTTGGTTTCCTCATATGCTGTTTCACTGAAAAGTTGCAGGACCTGCTGATGCAATTAAATGAGGACTTCCTATAACGTCACTTGTGCCAGCCGACCTCACAGGATTCGGCACACCCATGTCTGTAACTAGACACATGACCGTTTCCCCTGCTGTTCTGATCTTGACGTGCTGCCTGCTCCTTCGGGAGTGTCATTTGCCAGTGTTGAGGCCGCCAAGGCGCTGCCGTACAATCATGAACGTGAGGAGTGACCAGCTGTCTCTAAGCACAGCGGTTTGCTCAGGGGTCCCCTGGGTGCTTTGTGCTGTCCTCACTCAGCCAGACGGCGGCGGGTGCAGACACCCCTCATAACCACGGTCTGCTTCCCTTTTCCAGCCATGCAATGATGGACCTCCTGGTTGAACTCTGCCTCCAGAACCACCTCAACCCGTCCCACCATGCCCTTGAGATCTGGTCCGCAGAAACCCAACAGCCTTTGAGTTTCAAGCCAAATACTTTACTTGGGACCCTGAACGCACACACTGTATTTCTGAAAGAAAAAGTTCCTGAAGAGAAGGCGAAGCCCGGCCCGCCTAAGATGCCTGAGGTCAGTAGTATGAGAACCATCCGCCAAGGACGTGTAGCCGCCCGCGGCCGAGGATGCCGGGGGCCTGAGCCCCCGTTATTTTACTAACGTGCAGACAGCTGTGGGTGATGATTCTGCTTCCATGCCAGGCAGAGTCAGGAGCTAAACTGAGTTTATTTTAGAAGACAGAACTTTCCAGAATTCAGTATTTACCGTCGTAACCTTGCTCCTCTGGCTGTTTTAGAAGAGGAACCGGTCTAGAGCAGAGCCATCCCTTTGAACTTCCTGCAGGCGACATGGTCTGTGATTCTGCAGTTGGCAAGGCAATGGCCACTCGCCATGCATGGATGCCGAGCACGTGAAGTGCAGCTACTGCATGCAACAAAACGAACTTTTAATTTAAACTTAAACAAGCACACGTAGTCAGCAGCTACCCTACTGGACCAGTTCTGGAGGTTCTAGTTCAGTTCTAGAGGGCTTCTGGCCCTCAGAAGCCAGGCCATAGAGAGACCTGAACATCTTAGAGGGGAAAGGGGATTTTCCTTCTGAAAAACTGATGTCATAAGTATTTACTCATTGAGATTGGAGAACATCTTATCATATACAGAGACTTATTTCAGGCTTTCGATTATCAATTAAAATTAACTCCAGCTGTTCATTGCCTTTTTAAATAAGGCTTTGCTCTGGTTCTTTAGCCCTGGTACAAGCAGTGCTATTTTATACATCTGGATTCTTAGAATCTATACAAAATTTTCCTGCTTTTAAAAATGGCAGTTTGGCTACCAGTCCCTCTCCTGTGAATTTCTAGATTTGGGTGCTGAATAAATTTTATTTGATGCCATCCACACTTTGTGTGACAGAGTGTTCGCTAATTCTTCAAGGAAAATTAATGTTCAAAAAAGAGAAGCCGAGTTTATACCTTGTGACTTCTCGTGGCTTCCCGACCCCAGCTGCAAAACCCAGGGCCAGGTGAGCCAAGGGCCGTGTATAATTCTAGTTCCAGAAGCAGGAAAAGGGCCTGTGTGGTCCATCTTCCCTCCCGAGACTCATCGGGCCCTGAAACGGGAATGGGAGTGTGAGGTCAGCCTCAGTGACTCCTCTAGAAAACCCGTGTTTGCTGTGTCACCTCTCCAGGAACTCAGCGCCATGTGGGTGACACATCACGGCCAAATAGGAGTTGACTGTATGAAGCTTTGGCAGATCAGACTTTTCTGATAGGCCACTATCTGTAGGCTTTGAGGATCAGCTTTGATCAAATTGATTGTCTTTATTTCTGATTATTAAATGTCCGATGTTTAAAAAAAAAACAAAATGTTGTTCTAGCTTAAAATATATATGTATATTTTGTGTGTATATATAAACAGGTGTACCCATACATATATACATACCATATATGTTTACATAGATATTTATATACTCATGTGGCTAATTTGGCTTCTTAAACAAAAATTCGATGTCTTGTTTGGTGAGGGTTTTTCTTTACACTGAATTCTTCATAATACTTCCAAACCACTTTCCTTTGAAAATAGATTTAAGCCCCTGGTGTTCAGGTCTGGTCAGAATCCTCGTAAGCCAGTGCACGGCTTGGTTTTTAAATGGCGAGCCCTCGCTCGTGTCCACGTCTCTGTTGTCAGTCGTTTTCTGTTAGGAAGAGAGAGTCTAAGGGAAACTCATTGTTCCAGGCATTTATCATTTATCGCTCGCGATCCCCCGCCCCCAGCCCCTGAGCCTACGCAGGGAAGCTTCGTGGAAATCTTGCCGCCCCCGTTCAGCGTAGCAGAAGGGGGCGCTGTGCAAGGCGCACTCACGCCGCTCCTCCCGCCCGGTGTCTCCTCCAGAAGTCCGTGCGTTTGGTGGTGAACTACCTCCGCACACAGAAGGCCGTGGTGCGCGTGAGCCCCGACGTGCCGCTGCAGGCCATCCTGCCGGTCATCTGCGCCAAGTGCGACGTCAGCCCCGAGCACGTGGTGCTGCTCAGGGACAACGCGGCCGGCGAGGAGCTGGAGCTGTCCAGGTCCCTGAACGAGCTGGGGATCAAGGAGCTCTACGCCTGGGACAACCGGAGAGGTGAGCACCGCCCCCCGGGAGCAGGGGCGCAGACCCCGAGCTCCTACCGCTGCGAGCGCCCCGCCGTGAGCACCCCTCTGCGCCGAGCTCCCCGCTGCTGTGAGCGCTGC
>JAQQSQ010001400.1:0-12646 GCA_028627145.1 Eidolon dupreanum
TTTTTTTTTTTTTTTAAATAATTTCTCAAACAGGTATTGACAGTGATTTCTGGTAGCGTAGGTGGTTTTGAAAGCAGTGGATTTTTTAAGATTATTTTATTAGAATGTAATCTCTACAAGGCAGAACCCAGAATAATGGGCAGCACATGGTAAGTGTTCCGTAAATATTCGTGGCATCAATGAATGTGTTCTGGTTTTAAATATTCTGTTTTGATTCCTTCCTAATATGATGGCGCTGCCACTTTTTTACAATGAGGTGTGGCAAAGGGCGTATGCTTAAATGTTATGTAAACTGGGGAAACAATTGTATATATATATGTATTTTTGTGTATGTACACATATACATGTGTATTGTTTAAATAGACTTCATATTTGAGACCAGTTTTAGCTCACAGTGATATTGAGCAGAAAGTGCAGAGTTCTCATATGGCCCCAGCCCCACCCATGCATAACCTACCCTGCTGTCAAAATGCCAGCCAGAGGGGTGTGTTTGCTAAAATGGAGCGACCGATATTGACACCTCATTATCACCCAAGTGCATAGTTTCCTTCAGCATTCACTGTGGGCGTCTACATTCTGTGAGTTTTGACAAGTGTGTAATGACATGTACACAGTAATTTCACTGCCCCGAAAATCCTCCGCCTATTCACCCGGTTCTCGCCTTGAATCCCTGGCAAGCGCTGATTTTTTTTTTTTTTTTTTTACCATCTCCATAGTTTTGCCTTTTCTAGAATGTGATAGAGTTGGAATCATACAGCATGTAGCCTTTTCAGATTGGCTCCGTTCACTTAGTAATATACATTTAAAGTTCTTTCATGTCTTTTCATGGCTTGATAGCTCATCTCTTATTAGCTCTGAATAACATTCCGTTGTCTGGATGTACCCAAGCATATCCATTCATCTGCTGGAGGACATCTTGGTTGCTTCCAGGTTTTGGCAATTATGAATGAAGCTGCTGTATCCATCCACGTGCAGGTGTTTGTGTGGTGGACGGAACTTTTCGACTCATTTGTGTAAACGCCAAGGAGTGAAATTGCTGGACTGTATGGTATGAGTATGCTTAGTTTTGCGAGAAACTGCCCAACGCCCTTCCCAAGTGGCTGCACTGTGTCGCATTCCCACCAGCAGTGAATGAGGATCCCATCGCTCCTTGTCCTCACCTGCTTTAGGTGTTGTCGGTGTTCTGTAGTTTTTGCCCTTTTAATAAATGTGTACTGAAATCTCTTTGTTGGTTTAATTTGCAGTTCCCTAATGACCTATGATGTGGAGCATCTTTTCATATGTTTATTTCTCATCTGCATATAATGAGGTATATCTATTTAGCTCTTTTGCCCATTTTTTAAATTAGGTTGTTCATTTTCTTATTGTTAAGTTTTAAGAGTTCTTTGTATATTTTGGGTAACAGTCCTTTATCAGATAGTTCTTTGGCAATTATTTTCTCCCAGTCTGTGGCTTATCTTCTCATTCTCTTGATATATATATATATATATATATATATATATATATATATATATACACATATACATATATATACATACATATACATATATACATATATATATACATATATATGTATATATATATATACATACATACACACACACACACATACACACATATAATATGAACTTTTCCTCTCTTTTTTTTTCTTTTTGGGGAGTGTACGTGTGCCAGATCTATTTTAATATAAAACCAGCTACCACAGAAATGATAAACCAAAGAAAGTGTGACATAAACTTGGAAGATACACTCTCCTACTTTTTTTTTTTTTTTTAATAAGTTAAATGTCAGTTGAATTTAACCAGGTTCTGGCCACAGCCTGAGTTGGCTTGGGTGCAGTTACATTTGTCTCATAGCTTAATTCTGGGCTCTTAGGAAAAGGAGTTTCTAGACTGATGATTATATCAGATGAGAAGAGAATTTAAGAAATGCATGCTTTTCCTGTCATCATAAGGGAAACAAAACAAAACACAAAACCCTTGAACACTGCCAGGCTTCTGTCTGAATAACATCGTATTTAATGTTCAATATAAATTTCTCCTTTTTCTTTCTTTTTTTTTTTTTAATTGTGCTCCTTGTCACACCTTCTTCCTCCCTTGCCCCTGGAAGCAACCTCTTAGTTTCATTACTTTGAAAAGGTTGGAAGTTGGTCTTTTTTCATTCATCGTCTAATTTCTGTTACTTCTAGCCCTGTGTTTCTTTCAGGGGTAGCACAGAAGCAGTGGTCCTGTCAGACTAGGAGAGTCTGGTGGCATTTCCCAGGGTAAACGCCGACACAGCTCTGTGCCACCCCTGTTCTTGGACAGCCGAACCGAGTGTTAAAAGCTTAGAGGGCAGGGGGCTCGCTCGGGACTGTTTGATGCAAACAAGGACTGTTTGCATCCAATGTCCCTTGGCTGACATTTGGCCAAGGGACACAGGATTCTTTTTCTAGAACGTTCTGTCTAACTTTTGAAGCTAATCACCACTTTCTATCATGTCTCTCTGTTTAGCAGGATAATTAAACATGCTTGGCTCCTGGTACTGGCGGGTTATTGGATCCAGTTAGGAGAGCTCGTTTGTCTCCACGGCTCTTCCTTACCTGTTGCGATCTCGACCAGGTCATAGGTTTCCTGGTCTGGTTCATCTTTTTGAGGCTGAGGGAGAGAAATAATTATACCTAATTTTATCCATTTCAAGAAATATCTGAGGACTCATTATGTGAGGAACCACCAAAGTGAATAAAACAATATGTTCCCAGTAGGCGTTTACATTTGGGAAGTGGTAGGAAGGAAGCACAAGCAATAAGACACAAATTCTTATAATTATGATTATATTAAAAAAAATTAATATTAGGCAGAATAAGGAGAAGTACCTGAAAGCATCCTACAAAGTGAAATACTAGTTATTCTTTCTTAGCGCTTAGCAATCATCCTATAAAGTTGATAGAGCTGTTTTCCTTCTTTTAGGGATGAGAAAACCAAGGCTCAGAGAGGTCGAGCAACTTGCTTAAGGCTACAGAGCTTCGAGACTCGACCTGCACAGGTGGCCCACCTCTTTAACCGCTGCAGGCATTGCTTACTTCCAGGAAAGGAGAGAATGCATCAGAAAGGCGAGAGAGGAAAAACAGAGGGTGGTACCTTCTGGGGTTTAGAGCGGCCCTTTTTGGCTGGGGTTAGGGCACAGAGGTCAGGGAGAGGTCACAGTGCCTTGGGCTGTGTTGTTGAGGACTTGGAGTCAGTCTGTGCTTCTCCGTGGCAGTCCACCAGGCGTTTCTGAGCAGAAGAAATGGAGTGGCAACTGTGTTTCAAGGCTGATGATATGTAGGTATATGCGCCGGCTGAGGCTGTCTACTGTAGGGATGGTGGAAATGAAAGAAGAGGAAAGGAGTGAAAGGCAGGACTCCACAACTGATTTGCTGGAAAGGGGTGAGGAGGGTCAAAGTTAACTCTAGGGAAATATAATAATATAGCTTGATGATTGGTTGTAGGCATTTAAAAGTGATACTGCAGAAGAAATGGTCTCCCTTTTTAATGAGAAAGAGCGGGAGCCCTTAACAGAGACGAGGGCTCTCGGGAGGAGCTGAGTAGTAGGGAAGATTCCAGAAGAGAAGGAATGTTTTTCAATGTGACTAGGGCCAGATACATTACAAATGGCAATTCACTCAGTCTTTACAAGCACCTTCCAGGGTAACTCGTTTTTCCCATTGTGTGGACGAGGGAACTAAGACTCATAGAGGAGAAATAAACTGTTTTGGGAGCACATAGGGTGCAGGTAGCAAACTTGTATTTGAAACCAGCTGTTAACGTCTTAACATGTGCTTCCCGCTCTTTCAGCTGCTTCCTGTCCTGTGTCCCATGTGACACTTTGGGACTGGGATGAGCTGTCAGAGTTCCTCAGTTGAAATATTTGGGGCATCGTTAGAAACGGGGACCTGGGCTACAGGCGAGGGGTTGGAGCAAAAGGTTCAAATGCATGAAGTCTCTGGAGAGAGGAAGGGTTTTCTTTAAAGCTAAAGGAAGGGGCAAAATGATTGAGGGGAGGGAAAGGGAGAGGAAAAGGTAAATAAGAACTTTGAAGGTCGACCTGTTTTAAGAAGAGGGGACACGTTGGCGAGTGGAATATGAGAAGGATGGGGCAGGAATATCGTGGCTGGATGCTAGGGAAATAGAGAATTTGCAAGTGGAGTGTCTCAAGTGGATTTCTGCAGTCGTTTACTGACCCCCTGCATGTACACCAAGCACTTTACAGTGTTGCTGGTGAGTTCAAAGAAGAAGAGACCGCTAGATTTAGAAGACTGAAAATGAAAGCTGATATCGATGTGAGTCTGACCTAAATGGTCGCAGTTCATGCTGTCTGCTGAGATGGCTCACACCTGTAAAGCCCACGATTCTCTGCGGTACCAATGTGTGTGGTGACCGTGGTAGGTTAGGACTTAGCAGGGCTGACACCTACCCGCCTTTTCCCCAGAAACCTTTAAGACTTGTTTGGCCAAAAACTGGCACTGCAGAAGGAAATATAATATAGCTTGATAATTGGTTTTAGGCATTTAAAAGTGATACTGCAGAAAAAATGGTCTCCCTTTTTAATGAGAGTTTCATAGTTTGTTTGGAAAAATGTCTTAAAGATTCTTTTACAATGCCATAACCAGAACTAATTTTTCAGGTTGATGTTTCATAGGCTTTCTCTCTCTCTTCCTTTCTCTCCTTCTCTCTCTCTTTCTTTTTATGATGACTTTTTTTTTTTTCAAAAGCTGTACCAAGAACTTGGAGTTATTATATGTTTACCATAACACTCCATTAAGTCACTTAATGCAAACGCCTGCTTTTTTTTTTTTTTTAGCCAACAAAATATGTGTTTTCTCTAAGACAAACAGTAGATAATCCAAAACCTGTTAAATGGGAGACCGTTTTTGAGGATCGTGCGAGGTTGAGTTTGCAAAACATTTTCTACGTTTTTAGAGGAAGATGAATTAAAATTACGAGAGGAAAAAAATTAGCAGGCGTGTGGGAGAGAACAAAAACATTGAAATGCTCTCAGTAAAGCCGTAGGACTGGACTCATACGTGGGGCAGAGCAGGTTGAGAGAGTCTGGTGCAGGGGAGCTTGAACTTGAAAGGATCCGAGGAACCTGAATGCCAGGCCCAGTTCTGCCACCCACTCCCCTATCTTTGTGAATTCAAACAACGGTCCTTCCCTTATCTGTAAAACGAGGGATCCTTTAAAAGGGTTTCAACAAAAAAGTGTGAGATTCTCTTATCTGTGGATATAGCGTCTTTAGCAAAGTTTAGCTTGCCATTGGCTTGCCTCTGCCACTGGTCCACTTTTGCGTCACCTCCCACACACAGCAGGCACCACGATTAGATCAGGGGCAAGAAGCTGGACTGGAAAAGAGGGCGATCCTGGGAAACTGCGTTTGTAGTTTGTAGTCAGGTCGGATGAGCTCGGGGGCTGCACCTCGTCACTCGCCTTGAGGTGTAAGCCCGGGCTTCTGTTTTGCAGAGTTTTGTGTCACGCCCAGAAGCCCTTTCTTCATCTGGGTATTTCCATGTTGTTATTTGCAGGCAGGATGACTTTGCAAACACTTTGAAGATTTCTTGGGAATGAGTCAGTGACTTTGGCCAGATTTTAATTCTTTTTCCTTTGAGAAGAGAAGGGTTAACTAACAAAGCATTGTGTGTCCTGCGTAGGTTATGGTTTGATTTATGTGCTTCGGACTCATGCCCAAGGAAGCAGCTGATGGGAGCCATACAACCGGGGTCAAACTTGTATAAATTAGCTACATCCCCGAGACGCAGTGTGCTGGAGGCTTGGAAAGCAGCTGAACTCCCTCTTAGTGCACCTGCCACATAACACAAGTGATGAGGAAGTGCAAAGCAGGTGACCTAATGATGCGAGAGGCTCAAATCACCAGTACCAATGTATTAGCCAAGCACAGTTCGCTCTGTTGGGTTGAGCAGAAAGGGGATTGGATCAACAGTTGAGACGCCACCAATTTAGGCTTTTGTCTGCCCTTAACTGGTGCCTTCATGGATAATTCACTTAACCTTTCTGAGTCTCTGTTGCTGACTCATCTGTAAGACAGGGAGCTTGCCGAGATCAGCAGACCGGATCGGGCAGGTTGCATTTGCTAGGTCCCTCGTTCTGCTCTGTAAGTTTTCAGTTTGGGCTCGTAAAGTAATTCTGTTCCTTCCAGGGTTCACCTCACGGAGTTCACATTTTCATGGATCACTTGTGAATCATCTCCTTTTTTCTCTACGCACACCTCGATACTTTTCATCTCCCTAGAAGATCTTCTGGGGATGACCAGTGTGTTGGACACGCACATCATCTTATCAGTTTGACTTTCTGAGGATAAAGCATTCCTCTCACAGACCTATCACAACCAGGACCCCCAGCCAGGTGTATGTCCCCTCAGTCCTGAGTGCAGAGTTGCTGAACTAATGGTGGAAATAAATAAACGCTGCCTGTGTTTGCATCCTTCTTTGAATTCTTCGGAAATAGAAGAGTAAATGAAAGTAGAAACAGGATTCTGATTCTATTTTGGATATAACAGTTATTCCTCTACCTCATAAAGATTTTTAAAAGTGACTCAAAAGCATCAACCTTAAGTTTCTTTAGTCTCTTTATCCTGCTCCTTCTCCCCCAATTCCCATGGGCTCTATTCAGTATTAAGCGTTGTAACCACTCCTGATTTGACATACTGAGTCAAAACAGGCTAATCCTTTTGTGGAAGTCACTGACATTACGATTTGCTCAGAATTTAAATGAATATAATCAGCCTTCAATTTCAGGAAAATATTCATTTGTTTTCCATTTAAAAAATTTTATCAGTAAGTTTCCTAGCAACTATAAAAGTAGGTAGACCAGTACTATGACACCACATGCGCCATTACCAACTTCAGCTGTGGTCGGTGTATGGCCATCTCGTTTCACCCATATCCCTGCCCGCTTCCCTATGTGCTGGAATCTGAGACGTCATTTCAAGTGAAGCAAATTCCAGACATACCATTTCACCTGTAAATATTTTATTGTGTACCTCAAAGATATAAGCACTCTTTGCAAGCTTAACCCCAATGCCATTAAACTCGTTAAAGAATAAACAGTTCCTTGATAACAATGATCTAATCGGTATTCACAATTCTCTAATTGTCTTTTAACTTGTTTTTGTAGTTTATTTGAATTGGGATTCCATGAGGCCTATACACTGAAGTTAGTTGACACGTGTCAAGTTTTTTGACTTATAGGTTTCCCTATTTTTTTCTGGCCATTTTTGTCTTTGTTAAAGAAACTGGATCATGTGTCTCTTATAGTTAACTATGACCTGGATTTTGCTAATAATATTATTTTTAAGGAAATAAGAGTAGCACCAGTATATAATTTTTTTAAAAGATATTTTTAGGTGTCTGTGTTTCACTCTATGCTGAAAACAATCTAGCTCCGGAGTTCAAAATTTAATCGGGCAGGAAAATCAAAACATCAGGTGACACCTCTCCGTTTTTTTTCCTGCTTTCTCTTTGTTGGAAGACACCTTGGCAGATTGTATGCAGAGGTGTCCCTTACCCACTGCTGAAATGGACTGGGCAGGGACAGGCCAGCCATTCCTCATCAGCGATGCCACACAGTTATTTTGGGCAGAGAGTTGGAAGAGCAGTTTTTCCTGTCGAATCTGCCGTGGGAAACGGGGGCAACCGAATGCGTGCCTCCAACCTTTGGTCCCACGCTCCTCTCTCCTATTTGCGGCGATGAAGATCCTCTTGAGGACTGTTCATTCCAGTGGAAATATGATCACAGAATCGTCTGGGTTGGGAAAGGCTTCCTGAGGTCACCCGGCCCCTTATCTGGTAACCTTAACCTGAGATCTAGCATCAAGTCTCCCAGAATGAAGCCACTTGTTAACCATTCCCATATCTCACATGCCCCCTCCGCCCCTGTGCATTCCGACTCTGTTTTCGCTTTTGTCCTTCCATGCTAGATTATTGAATTGCATCCTTTTCTGCTCTGGAGGTGTGTGCCTGCACACACACGTGTCCGTGTAGACCTTTAAGATTAATCTTGATTCTTCCCTCTACAGGGCATACACCTGAGACTCCAGTCGACCTGTACATAGTAATGTTTTTATGCAAAATAAGATGTTTTTATGGGTAAATTTTGACGTACGATGGGATTGTCACAGACTGTATTTTTTAGCTGTAGTGTGTGTGATGGTTAATTTTATGCATTGGCTAGGCTAGGCCAGTAGGGACACAGACATTTGGTCAAACATTCTGGGTGTTTGGGTGACAGAGTTTTTAGATAAGATTAACATTTAAATTGGTGACCTCTGAGTAAGCAGATTGCCTTCCATGACGTGGGTGGGCCTCAGCCAATCAGTTCAAGGCTTGAATAGAGCAAAAAGACTGATGCCTGTGGGCGAGGAGGAATTCTCCAGCAGATGACCTTCGGACTAGAACTGTAGCATCAGCTCTCCTGAGTCTCCAGCCTGCTGGTCCACCCTGCAGATTTTGGACTTGGACTTTGCCAGTGTCCACAGTCACATGACCCAATTCTTTATAACAACTGTCTTCTATACACATCCTGTTGGTTCTGTTTCTCTGGAGAATCCTGACAAATAGTATCCCCCCCCCACCAAAAAAAAGACAGGTAAATTGTATGTCCCATTCTTTGGCTGTCTGTTTTCGAAGTGGTTTTATATTAGAGAGATGGAAAGATCCTTGGAGAGACCATCAGAAAAATGAGATTCTGGCCATAACTCTTCCGGGAAACCGTGTTTCAGTCCCTGACCGGGTCATTTTCCCTCTCTGAGCCTCAGTTTCCTGTCTGTAGAAAGAGTTTGAGATAGAGGATACCTAAGTTTATGATTCCATGAAATACAGAAGTTGAACATTTGAGCCAGCGACTGAGGAGGTCGCTGCAGAGAATTCTTCCGAGGCCTGCCCCCGTGCTAGGCGGGGAGAGAAACCGGGGTTGTATACAGGTAGCGGTGCTGCTACGTCGCCAAGCCCAGCGGAGGAAAAATCAGGAACAGAGTGTCCTCTGTGCCTCAGGTGGAACGTTCTCATCAGTTAAATGTGGACGAGTACGGGCCTGCATGAAACCCTTTGGCTTTCGTGCCTTCTCGTCTGAGGGCAGCTGGTCTAACTTGGAGGGAGCTCAGAATCTGCGTGGCAGAAATCCTCATTTTGTGCAGCAGTGGGGTGGTGGCAAAGGCTTGGCAGCTGTGACCCACGGAGGGCCTCTGGCAAAACCGAGGGGTTCCAGCCCAGCTAATAGACAGGAAATGCCTGCCCCGAGGTCGCTGTGCTATTCTTGACCATGGAGATTGGAAGGGGTCTCAGACTAGCTCTGGCCAGTGGGGTTGTTAAGTTGATTTCTCAGTTGCCTTGGTTTCCCCGTTTTCAACTCAGGCTTCCCTCTCCAGGTGAAAAAGCAGTAAGCACAAGGAGGAAGCCATGTTATTTTAGTGTCTCCCGTGTGGAGTGGACAGTAACTAGCTGCTGGGATCTGGCTGTCCCTGTCTGAGATTAACATTCATCTCGTGCAGCAGTCTGCCCCTTGGGAGGCTGGGTGTGGGACCGGGGGAGCCAGCTGTCCCCGCGGTGGGAGACATCCTCCTTGCTCAGCAGAGACACCCTGCAAACGCGGGAGGTGGACTTCTTTGCTCTGGGTGTTTATTGACCGCATACAGGCTCACGGGTGAGGAGACAGGACACTGATGGCCGTATCTTGGAGGCGAGGTGACTCTTTACCCCGTCGGTGCAGGAGACTGACAAATGATTAACCCCCTGGAACCCCTGGGTAGCCCCCTAGTCGTGGTCATGAGTTCAGCCTTTGGAACTGCAGACTTCAGTCATTTCCAGCCTTCTTTCTACCCTGGCCGGCGGCCCAGCATGGACTCTGCTGTGGAAACCCTCCCCGGGGGAGAGTGTGGGGCGCAGGGGCGGGGGGTGTGGGGGGTGAGGGGGCAGCCTCGGCCTGTGAGGGGTGCAGGGGACGGGCAGGGAGGTAAGGCAGGGGCCCGCGAGAGGACAGGTGGACAGGAAAGGAGCTGCAGCCCGAGGAGGACGCAGCGAGGGAGCCACTCCTGGCCAGCCGCCTGGCCGCTTCCTTCCCCGGACATGACAGCCCTGCCGGCCTGGCTGGTGGCCACCTGGCTGTGGCCGTGGCACATGACTCCCCTGCCCCGCGGTGGGGGAGGGTGAGGGGTGGGACGAGGGCTGCACTGTGGCCGCTGCCTCCGCTTGGCTGGCCATTCTGCAGGCTGGGGCTGCCAGGTGGGCCGCCCCTGTCCCAGGTGGGTGACACGCCCTAGCCTGCCGCTTACGTCCGGAGTAGGATCCGGCGGAATGGGAAGTGCGATGGCACGGAGCCCAGAGAAGCTGGTTTGAGTCCTGACCCTACCTGGAAGCTGTGTCACCTGCAGCTGGGCTTGCCGAGCCTCCGTTACCTTCACATGGGGAACGGGGGTGGAGGGTGTGGGGAGAGGGGACCCCTCACGGAATTATTGGAGGCGAATGGGATGGATCTGCTCAAGTGCCACGTCAGCTGCCTTGGTGTGACCAGCTCACAGCACCTGGCTCCCCCAGCCATCCTGGCCAGAGGTGGCATGATAGCGTGGGACCCTGTGCAAAACACCCCGAGAAAGCCGGCCAGTGGCTTGCCTTTTAGGGGGGAGAGGTGTGTGCTGGTCGATGCCCCGGCTCCTTCACAGAAAGCGAGGTTGGAGGCATACAGTGCTGTGGGCTCTTGCTGTTGGAAAGGTTTTACAGGTAGGCCCGGGGGGGCCACGGGGAGAATGTGTCAATACTCAGGTTACATTCCAGTTGTGGCTTTGCTACTGGCTTCACTTCCACTGCCCCCCGCCCCCTGATTCCCTCTCCCCCTCCCTCCTTCCAACATATAGCCTATCACATTTGCCTCCCCTTTTTAGCAGTGTCTTCAAACTGATCCGATTAGTCTTTCAAATGGGGTTGAATTTGTCTAGAAGGCACTTGGGCATTTATTTTCCTAGTGACGTTATAGGGTAACACACTTTTTGGGGGTTGGAGGAGGGTATGGGGTAGGAGGCAGGCGTGAAAATACTGCCAGTTCTAAAAACTAGGGTTCGAGCGGTCTTGGCAAAGCTGGCAGACCGCACCCTGCAGGCCCTGCCCCCGGGAGGAAGGTTTTGCTGGGCGGCTGCTGCTGCTGCTGCTGCTGGGTGTTTGGGGAGTGAGTTAACAGCTTGCCGTGCAAGCTGCCACTGACAACATCTAATAAAACCGGCAACGGTGCCTCCCTGGGCTGACTGTCCCGCATGTCCTATGACAAGCTAGGAAAGGGCACACCTACGTTAAACTCAACCTCCCCATTGAATGGAAGCCCCAAGGGGGATAGGCACATACGCAGAGTCACACAGCACAGTGGCCGTGCTGGCCCAGAACCAGGGCTCGCTCCCATTGCTGCTGATTAAGTGATTAGAGCTAGATGCAGAATTCGCCCTGTCTGCCCGACTGCACCCACCGTTCCTTCTGTTTGTTCGTTTTCCCCCTTAGACTTGGGTTCCCTCTTACTGGGGGGAGAAGAACTCCTTCGTGGATGGTCTGAGTCAGGGTTTATTGACCTATGTACCTCATCCAGCCTTAGACTGACACTTCCTGGATACAGGACGAGTTATCAGCCTCCTGAACCAGCACAGAACTGATTCTTCTTCCCTCGCCGCCCCCCACCCCCACATCCGCCCTGGTTCTTGTCTCCACTAGGTGGGCTATTCATTAATAGAGATTTTGGCAGCCAGACCAGAGGAAGCTCTGCTTGTACTGGCCAAAGACCATTCTTGGTAAATACAGCTGTGCCCCTCGATTTGGTGGTGGTGGTGGTGGAGGGCGGTGTACATGTATATAATTTTTTGAATCAAAAAGTTGGTTTAAGTTTTATAATATTGTAACTACCATTGTGTCTCTACTCTGTGCCAGCTGTTTTTACAGACATTAACCTTCTATGGTAGGTGGCAGCATCCTTGTTTTTGTGAGTAGAGAATCTGAGGTTCAGCGAGGTTAAGTGACTTGCACAAGGTAAAGTGGCTGATGGGGGGCAGAGGATTTGAACCTAGGTCAGATAAGCCACAAGGTTGTCAGAGCGCCCTGCCACCCATTCATCATCCGACCCTGGCCTTGCTCAGGAAAACATATTGCTATTTTTTTATTTTGAGAATGAATGAGGGAGGAGTTAGAACAAAATGTGCTTAGCTATCTGTTGACTGACACTTCAGTTATACCACAGTATCTAGATAACGTTTCCGAAAATTAAGTTTTCTGAATTGAGGCAGTCACAGCTCGTCCTTGACTTCCTTTTTGTTGCTTCTAGAATAAGTTATCCTTTAATATCACGTTAAACACAAAGTTGGCTTTTTTGCTGATAAAAAAAATACGTCTTTATTGTAGAATATACGGATATTCACAAAAAGAAAAGCTTGTCCCTAACAACACAACAGCTTCTGGTTAGGAATGTGGGCGCTGGAGCTGGGCCATGGGGGTTTGAATCTCTGCTGTGCCACTTAGGATGTGTATGACCTTGAGTTAGCCACTAACTTGTATGCCTATCTCCTTGTCTCTGAAGTTGGAGTACCCTGCTTCACTGGGTTGTTGTGAAGCTTAAATGATGCAAAGCTCCTGGAAGTGACTGAGAGG
>JAQQSQ010001401.1:0-12641 GCA_028627145.1 Eidolon dupreanum
AAAAAAAAAAAAAAAAACACAGTACGTTTATCCACCTGTAACTCTGTGATGAATCGCCCATTCATGCCCCTGCCTACTTTCCACTTCGAACTCCATCTTTTATTTCTTAATCGGTCTATCTGAAACTTATTACAAAAGGTGATGATGGGTTAGCAAATGTAAAATATAATTTTCTTACAGGTCGGCATCTTGCGTTTAACCTCGTTTGTTGTAGTTTTTCTGCACAGACATTGAAAACGTTTACATGCTCAAATCCGTCAGTCTTTGATTAGTGTCTTCTGACTCTGTGTGAGAGGAGGCTGCCTTATGCAATTCAGATTCAATGATACAATCAAGTTTAGAAGTACTCTGGTCCCACTTATTTTACATTTTAATATGGGATCCATCCACGCGAGAAACGAGGTCGAGATAGAGCTTTGTTTTTCTTGATTATTGGCCAGCCAGTTTCTAAAGTCAATTATGAATCATCCATCTGTTTTTTAACCCCATTCCTTAGAAAACTATCTTTGCCACTCAAATACCCTCATATACGAGGACCAAGTAGAAACAGGTTCGTGATTTTTAAGAGATGAATTTTGACGGGAACGGTTTTAAAAATAATGCTCCACCTAGTTAGACATTCACGGTGCCACCTCTAAGGAGCCCTAACTCCCAGCGACACACAGAGGGAAACATCGTATTGTCGCATGGGATGCTATGGTGGCTTCCGTGGTGTTCAGTTGTTGGACGCGTCTTCGCTAAGTGCTACCACGTGACACCACCTCTGGTCTTACGGATCTTAACGTTCTCTGTCAAAACTCAATTCCACATAGAAATCTCTGCGGGTTTGTCACGACCAACAGGTGATTCTGAATCCCGGTTTACTGGTTCCCAGTGTTTGGGCTTATATTCTTTTCCTGTCGATGTGGAAATGCTCCTGGAATGTTCCATTGATCTGGGGGGGGGGGTTTGGATGGAAGTGGGAACACATCTTCACCACAGCGGTGCTTTGTGGGGCTTGGGGGGAGGAAGGTCAGCACATTGCACAGAAAATGATCACATTCTTCTATCCTTGGGCCCCAGGGTCCTGGGATGGATTTCTGAGACATGGACGTCTTAGTCACATTTTCTGAAAATTCTTTTGAAGTTTTCCTTTAAAAAAAAAAAAAAACCAGTGCTCCCCCTCTGGGCAGTTTCTATCCCGTTTTCACTGTACTCGTGTTTGGAGATTTTGTTGAACTGCAAAGCCTATGAAGAGTCTGTGAGTTTTACCTGGGAGGGCAGATGGTGTGAAATAAACAGTGGATTGAAATTCCTCTGCATTAACATTTATTAACCCAGGTTCTCTGAGTTTATCTGTTCTTCGTAGACATAAGCAAGGGAAACTGAATGCATATCAGGGGCCACAGGATATCACTGAGTTAGTCGTTATTCGTAATGTAATTACTGGCCAACTTCTCCCCAGAGGAAAATTCAGCTGCTGGAGGGATCCACGATGGCAGAAATCAAATAACATCTAGGTAAGAAAAATAAGCTACTTTATTTCATTTACTTAAGTGTGCCTTCTCTGGGCTCACCAGTACGTACAGTTTATCATGTAATTATGTACTGTCTCACTTGTTTCATTAGGTATTGGGTGTGTGTTATTTTTTTCCCCTTTAAGTAGATTTTAATTCTGATTCGGGGAGGACTTAATTTTGCTTTTTTGTTTTCTTTACCTTTGTCTAAATATCCTGAAACAACACCTCCAACTCTGGAGGGACAGAAGGTATCCAATGATTAGTTTGAAGAATGGACGGGTCAGCACGGGCTGCATAGCCATCCACCTCGAAACTTACTTCGAAACTCAGGAGTCTACTTATGTCTCAGCCCAACAGGCTGGCAGTGTGCGCTTAGCTCCGCCGGGCAGTTCATCTGGTCCCAGTTGGGTTTCTTCATGGGTCTGTGGTCAGCCAGGGGCTGCCGGAAAGTGGTTAAGTGTCGTGAGGATGCTGAGAACAGAAGCGTGCAAAGCCCCTTGAGATCTGGGCCCGGGACTGGTACACCCTGTCTTCTGTCACATTCTACTAGAAAAAATAAGTCACAAGACCATCTCGGACTCAGGGCTGGGTCCATGCCACGTCCTGATCGGATGGTCAGAAAGTCTTGTTGCAAAGTGCATGGCTACGGAGTAACTGCCTCTGTTTTGCAGCCTGCCACGTGGTGCGAATATATTCTGTCAACGAATTATGGCATAGGAATCACATGTAGATGCAATAATCCCCCCCAAAAAATCATCCCAGTGACTATCTTTGGTATCAGAATGTTGATATCAAAAGTAGGAACAATATAGTGTCCTCGGGCTGCGTGAGCCTACATTTCCAAGTGAAGAAGCCATGGGAACAGCTTCATCCTACCTTGAAGGATTATTTTTCCAGGACCAGGAAGGCTGGGACCTGGGCAGTGTTTACTTCAATCCTAGAGACCGAGCTGCTAAGCCCGGCACAGCCAGGGGTCTGTAAAAGAAACCCCCAAAACTCCTCTGAGCAGGAAGTGTTCCCACACCCAAAGCTGCATTTAACGTATCGTTCTTAGAGGCTAGTGATGGGAGATGGGGGGTAAGGATTTTAGAATGAGGTTTGAATCCTTGAGCAGTTACATCATCTTGGGCTCCCTAATTAATTTCTCCAAGCCTCAGTTGCTTATATATAAAACGTTGAGATAGCAGCAGGGTTGTTCTGAAGACTATATATGTGTGTATGTACACACACACACACACACACACACACACCATGAATACAGTCACTAGCACATACTAGGCATCTGACTAACGTTCACTTCCATCCTTGCCTTCATCTACTGGAATTTTCCTGTTTTCGTTCTTACTGTTAGTTTTCACTTTTTGTTTTCTTTAGCACTAGGTGGCAGGTCCCCTGTACCTCCGTTTGTCCTTTGAGGTGTCCAGGGGTCTCCGTCGCTTATTAGCTCACTTTGTGAGTTCAGGTTTTCGCGATCAGTCACAAATATTCTATAGACGTCCTTAGTTTCTGCCTGGTCCTGATATGTATGATATGAGAATGTCTAAACCCCCATTTCTGGAACGATCAGTTATTTACTGAGAATGTTTCATGGAAACCAAACATAGTCTCCCTTTTTTTGTTTTTTTTTTGTAAGGAGAGAAAGGCCAGCCCAGAATCGGGGTACTCTGGGCTTCGATCAGTTGACATCGGTGGGTAGATAGTCACGTTGGCCGTGTTTGGGTTAAGTGTCAGCCCGAGCAGAGTAAAGCCACCTTCATGCTATGATTTACATAGTTCCTGAAACACTCACTTTGTCCCAATCCTTCCCCTCCTACGACTTACATGAGAGAGGGAAACTACATGAGAGAGGGAAATGGGGGGGACAAATGCCCTTCAGCATAAAACAGCTCCGCCCATCTGGGACCCCAAGTCAAAAACACAAGACCTCACTTTTATACCTCATTTCTGACGCCCAGTAATTAACCCTCCGGCCCCCCAGCTTCGGCCCGCGGCGTCCTGAAACAAGCGTGTGTGCCCACAGGGTGTGGCACCTGCACAGTGCGTTGAATTAGCTCTTTCTACACCAGTGTGCCCAGCTACCTCGCATGCCTGGAGGGGGGCGCAGGCCAAGTATTACTCACACTTGTACCCTTAATACTCAGCTCGAATACTTCAGTACCTAGTTCAAAACAGCTGCTCCAGCCACGTCCGCAGAATAGACGAATTGCTCAGAGCCTTCATGAAGTCAGGTGTCGTTAAAATACGGCTGCGTCAGCTGATCAGTTGGCGAGGCCCCGGATCCTCGGGTATTAACAAGTCGCGCTCATCACACCCGCTTTGGGGTATTTCTCACGCCCATATAGGACGAGGGACACCGAGCTGAGACAACAGACTGCGTTTTCCCGACAGACATAGGAATAACACTCATGGCCACACATCACCTTTGCCCCAGCTCCGCGTCCACCACGCAGCCCTTCCTGGGCCAGCCCTCTCTTCAGATCTCTAGGCCTTTCCAATCTCTGCGGTAGAGTTTAGCATTTAAGGACAACCGCGACTCAAATTACTGATCGTCATGACGCCTCCCGCAGTGTGTCGACTCAGCTCCTTAATAACCAATCTCCCCAGCCACACAGTGGCCAACTGTGGCCGATGCCACAATGGCCTCCTTTGCCCCGCCCCCCACTAATGCTCCATCCGCATGAAGCATTTCATTAATGCGTGCCGAGTGGCTGCCCGTAGACGGATAAGCGCGTAGCGAATCCTCGGCCGACGTGTGACAAGCCTCACTGTCTGACCGTGGCCTTCCAGGCATGAGAATGAAGTTGCAACCACCAGGACAGAAGGGAACGTGCTGCAGAGAGCTTTTCAAAGCCGCATTGCAGGCGCCCCCCACATTTTATGGGGGGCCCCGCAATGCAGAGGGGCCACCTCTACTGATTAAACAGAACATCCGCCCCCAGCCCCGGCCCCCACCATCGTAAATGCAAGGGAAATAGTGAGCGTTCGCCGGGAGCCCCTGAAAAGTGAGCACGGCACCCCAAGAAGCACCACCTTTTTGTTTTCCCTTAAACTGTCTTTTGAATAATATTCCTGCAAAATCTAACAGCCCGGCCCGTTCCATTCCTGAAGCGGCATTTCTTCTGTTGACGTGTTTGTTAAAGGCGAAACTATTAGGCATTTCTCCCAGAGATTTTCCTTAGAAGAAAATAATGAATTGAGCAAAGAAGTGTCTGGAAAATCCCCAGTGTGGTTTCAGGCCCTTTGCCCGCAAGCTGAGTGCCTACTGTGCGTGAGTGCCCTGGGGCACAGTAGGGCCTCTCCCTGTGAACCTTTGGGGCTGACCTCGCCCGTTAGCCAAAGGCTTTTTTTTCTCCCAAAAATTGAATTCTGTTTTTGGAATAGAAGCATTTCATAAAGTAGCAAATAGCAGGCACTTCCATAAAGAGGACACCCCGAGTTCCAGGCCTCATTCTGGGGTGCAGCCTCCCTGCAGCATAATCCCCACCTTCTTCTACAGTAATGGCAGTAAGGGGTCGCATTTAGGGCCATGAGCCCGGTGTCCCCGAGGCCACTGGTGGTGGCTTTGAGGTAGCCAGACAGAAGAGTGGATCCAAACACTGTAGATAGAAAGTTCTCTCCTAAGACCGAATTCACCGAAACGCTCCCTTACCCAGAACGTCCACCTGCTCCAGCCCCCGGGGTCCCAGCCCCCCGGGTTTCATACACCACAGATGCCTTTGGCTTTGAACAATAGTGTAGCATCTCCAGTGAAGTCTCACTGCTAACTGGAAATTATCGCGTCTCACGGGGACAGTGCAATAAAGGAAAAAATGGCATTTTATGTTGACATAATTATTGTGGTTTGTTTTCAGGGACATAAATTGTAACGATTCAACGGACTAAATTTAACACGACTTAAAATTATATGTAGTCAGTATAGACAGCAGCATAAGCAAGAACCGTCAGAGAAAATGCAACTCTTCGGCTCGGCTTTTTTCAAACTTTTCTTTGTTTTTTTTTTAGTTCTACAAGCATCGTTCAAACTGAATTTGACGTGAAACTTCATGCTTAAAACGGGGGTGGCGGGGGGCATCGCTGTCTGTGGCCACCACACGTCGCTGTCCCCAGCGCTCACCCTGAAGCACAGTTCGGTCCGCTGGTCCAGCTGTGGACGCAGAGTGTCCCCGTCACGGGCGGCCAGAGCCCACGTCTGGATGTCTGGCTCTGTGGCTTATTAGCTGTGGGACCTTGTTCAGAGGACCTCACCTCTCCGTGCCCGTTTACGAAGAACAAAACGCAGTGACCGCCTCCCGCCCGTTAGTCACGTAGCAGCCGTCTGGGTTACCAGAGAGATTTCAGGGGGAGAGAGACCACGGTCACGGGACTTTTATTACAGCCGGGTGTCATCCTTTTGTGGTGTCATTGTTGTCAATCTCTTACTGTGCCTACAATTAAACTTTCTCATAGGTAAGGACGTACAGGAAAAAACAGCATCTGTAGGGTTTGGTGCTATCCGCGGTTTGGGGCATCCACGGGGGGTCTTGGAGTGTGTCCCCAGGGATGGGGGAGGGGAGGGTGACTGCACTTCGGTTGACACTAAAACGATGTAGGAACGGCCATCGTGGGTCACGGGGGCCAAAGCAAACGTGAGACATAGTGAAAACAGAATTTGATAGACAGTCCCCTCCGGAAAGTTCTAAATTGAAGCCCACAGGTTTGACGTTATTTAAAATTAGGAATGATGACGCGATAGCAACATGTTACCTTTAAATTCGTATTTTTAAAATTTCATGCAAACATGTCACAGCAGCGGATGGATTTAACTGCATGTGTTCCTCCACTTCTCGGGAGGCCTGTCCGTGAGCTCAGAGAGGTGCACACACATGAGTGCGACAGGTAACTGAAACAAACGACACTTCGGAAGCTTGTGCAGGAGCCACTCGGAACTAGCGACTTAATGTGGCAGGAGCAACCCGACAGGCGGGCCCTCTGGTCTCCCCACCCCCACGCATGCACACAAATCACAGGTGGTTTTCATCCCTTTGTCTCTCCTGCAAGAGATTATAACCTAAGAGTCACCCGCTCGCCAGGCCGAGACCTCAGAGTGGTCCCCTGGGGCTCCAGCGTGCATAAAAGTAGCTGGCGCTGAGATTGAGATGCGAGAGTGTTTTCCATCTGAAAGTTTTCCTTTGCAATGTCTCGTTTTTCTTGGTGTGGGAAGACAGCCCCTCCAGCAGAGTCTCACTCTAGAGACCTCGGTGACAGAGGAGCTTCTGTCTTTGTGTCAGACAGACCTTCCAGCAAAGCCATCTGAGACCCGACGTGTCCTCCCCAGTCCCGGTTTATTGCCGCCATTTCTAGCATTCTCCACCCGCCTCATGCTCTGCTTTTTTTTTTACAGCAATGTCCCCTTCTGACGTTATGAGTCTCGGCATCTTTTCCGCATTTTCGTGGTCTTCCCAAACAGAATGTGAACTAACTGCAGGGGGCCGGGGACCTGCCGTGTTTGCTAACGTCTGAGCCTCTGGTGCATCATGTTTCTCTCCTTTTTGTGTTCAAAGCCTGAGTGTGGGTGGGCCATTCGCATCCAGAGCAAAGAGATCCCCTCATTTGTTTACTTGTTTGCCTGTTTTTGCTGAAATCCTCCAAGTGGCCTGGGGTACACAAAGAGGAACAGAAGGGGGCTCTGGGTTTGGAATGAGAGAAGGAAAGGGTCACCTCCTTCCTCTCCCAGGTCTCCTCAGTGGGGAAGTTTTGATGCCCAAGGCATGGGGGATGGGAAGCCTTCCTCTGTCCTGGTGACCAAGTAAGTGGGTGGCAGCTGGGGTCAGAGTACTGTAGCGGGGAGGCAGGAGAATTCAAAGTTAAATCGGCCACAATCAGAGACTGTGCGGGTCAGCCCTGCGGTGGGAGGCGGGGACACAGAGGTCTCTCCTGGATTCCTAACGACCCATTCCCCACACCCCGAAAGGAAAACAGAAACACGGAGTGTTAAGTGGCGCCCCACGCAATAAAATAAAATCGTTTATCCCCCGTGGCTAAAACCACAGGGGCCCTGTGGAATCCAGGCTGGGAGCTGCCGGCAGCCCTCACGCTGCCGTCTTAACTTTCCATGCTGTAGACTCTCACCGAACCATCGAGGAGGACGGGTAAAGCCAGCATTTAAACCGTAAATCATAAAAACTGAGCATGACCTATGAACTGAATTCCCCAAACACTCGGGGCTTTGTCTTGTCTTTGCTCCTTGTCTGGGCTTTTTCTGTCTCGGTCTTTTTTCTGTCCTTCTCTGTTAAGGTTTCTTTTAAACTCTTGAACCACTGGCGTGCATCTGTATTCTTTCCTGTGCTCAGCCAAGAACTCTCTCTCTTCCTCCCTCCCTCCCTCCTTCCATGTCTCTGTCTGTCTGTCTGTCTGTCTGTCTCTCTCTCTCTCTCTCTCTCTGTCTCCTCCACTCCCACTGGGGGGGGCGTTTCTTCCCTGTCCTGCATCAACAGCAGAGGTCAAAGCCTCAGCCACACACTTGCAAAATAAGAAATTAATTTCCGAACCCCCTGAACCTCTTATTCTTTGTGAGAACTGCAGCTGCAATGCATTTGAATTTGCATTTGAATGTACTGCCTTTTAAAAATCCATTATCTTTTTTTATGGTATGTCCGTACATTGCCATTTATCAACCCCCCCATTAAAGAGGATGGGATTCAAAATAAAGAACGAAGTGAATCCTAAATTGGCTATTCGCACGGGTCAACACACCACGATCGTCAAATTCCGGGTTTGTTTACTACCTGTATGAAAGGCATCATGTCGACGCATGCAAATATTACTTTGGGGTCTGTCCAGGGTTCCAGAACCCTTCCCATCACCCCTCCACACTGCTCCCCTTGACCTCTCTTGCACCTCCCTCCAGGTACGCTGTCTTCCAGAATGTTTCTGTCACTTATCAGCTTATGTTGGCCAACAGCCTCTCACCTTCGACACGGTGCCGACAGGTCACAACTGCAAAGCCTGAAGCGACACCATAGTTACATGACACTCCTGCTGTCTGACACACGGAACAGGGTCCCGAAGAAACAGAGAGACAGGGAAATAAACACCGATCGGGGAAGAGGTCGAGTGTACCAGTCAGTGGCAAGCGGTCACCGTGCGTGTGGAGGGGAGGCAGGAATCCCGCGACAGAGCAAGACAAAGGCCTCCAGGCGGCAGGCAACCAGAGATGGACCGCCCCAAACCAAGGGCCACCAAGGACTTGCCTCGTTGGAGGTTACGAGGAGGGCCACCTGGATTTCAGTGTTTGGGGCGCTTCACGTTTTCCGTTGGAAATCGGGTAAATAGCAGCTCTAGATCTGTCACGAAGCAGCTTCATGACACTGAAGAAGTTTGCTCATTTAGAAGAGGAGGCCATGTACATGGCGCATTTTAGCAAAATCTCCAAATTTCAGAGTCGACAGTAGGTGCATGCGAACACGCCTCAGCTCTTCCCTTCTGGTTCGAGGCTCTCCACAGCCCTGCCCACCACGAAGGGCCTCTGTGCCTCCACTCACGCTCGTGTGGTGGCCGTGGCTCGCTCTGACCCACAGGAGGTGGAGCGAGGGACAGCGTGCTAGGTCCACGCCTGGACTGGGACAGGATTCGCGTGGCTTTGCTTCTTCTCTGTCCGGTGTTCGTGCAGGACAGCCCGCTGGAGCCTGAGATACCTCAGGGAACACGGCCATGCCGTCCCAGCCACGGCCACCCTCAAGCCATCCGCAGATCCAATCACCTGACCAGCCGACCCGGATGGCGGACGCAGAGGTGCGTAGCCGGGTCACAGCCCCCCGGGGTAGCTCACTGACTCTGGAGAAATAACAAACGAGTACCTACGTCACTGTGTTTTAGAGTCGATTGTGCAATAATAACCTGACTGATACAGGCGATGATCGCTCCCGAGGTTCGTCTGTACCTATTTTGGTTTCAAAGACGGATTCCTCTATGTTGACCCTTGCTAGATTTGGTAGCGTCTCCACTCTACTTGGCAAATGAAAAACAAGATATATTTTTATTCTTCGAATAAGCTACTAGCTAGTCCCCAACTTTAGTCTGAGCATTTTAAGAATTTGGAATAAAGGACCTTTGACCTGCGAGTCCCCCGTTCTAGCCTTTCAGCCCAGCTATTAGTCCAAACATCACAGACAGTTTCTAAGTATGCAGAGCAATTTTTGGAGAATTGCCTGTCATGCTGTCCATTATTACAAATACTGGGTGAATTTTTTTTTGCTCTGGATGACTTTAGGTGAATTTACTTATTGGGTAGGATTTGAGCAGAGTCACTTACTCATGATGACATCAAAGACTCCGGTGCCAATATTATTATTTGAATCCTGACGTTATTGCATTTATAAAAATGATGCATGTCCCTATAAAACATTCAAGCAATTCGGGTAAGTTTAAAGAATGTAATCAATCATGTCGAACCCTCCAAAACGCTAGCGTTATTATTCGGTGAATATCATTTCAGATATTTCCCCATTCAGATATATAAAAGAAGGATGGGGAGAAAGATAGATTTCTAAGTACAGTTTCAGACCATACATTTTATTTTTAATTTTAAAAGTCTTACGCTTAATGACCTTTGATTTTACTAAGGGCAAAAAGAGTTAAGAGTTCAAATTCAGATAAATATTTATTTATCCCTTAGGTCCCAGTTTCTCTAAGTTTATTCGAAACTTATAAAAGATTAGAGAATCAAACGCCACTCTGGTCTTCCTGGCCTCACCTCTCTGCTGTCACAACTCTGCACCGGCTGGGACCGATTTTACAAAAATATAATATGACAGTGTGTCGCTCCCTGTCACGCTGTGCACTTCAACTCCTCGTCTGGGACTTCCCTGTGGATGTCGCTGTAGCATCCTACTCAACGTGGCCCGAAACAGCAGGGGAGCTAACACCCAGGGCAGGATGTTGGGCTCATGAGTGCGAACCAATGTTAAGCTGTTCCCCCTTTCTCCTCAGTCCCGAAACAGGGTAGATCTTGGGGTCCTTGGGATCCTATGAATCAAGCAACCATCGTCACTTATCGAGAGCCCGCTTGATCACACGTTGGTCCATGGCCTCCGCCCAGCCCACCTCGCTCACCGTATTCCTTACTCCAGCTATCCGGAGTTGTACTTCTTCAATAATAACAGCACGTAGCGCCTGCCTCAGGGTTTCTTAGGGTTGAGCTCGTTCTAAAATATTGATACCAGAAGTGTCCCCAGGTCTCTAGGAAAGCACAGCCTCGCGACGGTGTTTAGGTATTTTCGAGCGTATTGCTGGCAATAAGGATCCCCGTGCTGGTGGGAAGGGCAGTGCCATTGACCTCTCAGGCATGCAGTGGCGTCACCCGTGGTTAACTGGGACAAGGTATAGGTGGGAGATGAGGCGTCGGGATGCGTGGGGACGGTGACAGAGGCCATCAGGGAAATCATGTTTGTAGGGATCGTGAAGAGGTTCAGCTTCACAAAAAAAAAGCATTTCAAAAAGTAAGTAATAGGCTCGGGGCATCAAAATGCTAACCTAGGACACTGTGAATGCCAAAGGATCTCGGTAGCAGGGGACTGGGAAACTGTCCCCTCCCGTGGTCTTAAGAGACCATCTGAAATGAGGTGCTGAAACTCACTGCACCGTGGCAGGCTACAACAGAGACCAACGCACAGCCTCACGAGCGACCGAGAGGAACACAGTGAGAATCTTCGACTGGTAATGGGGATGTCTGGGTAGAGAAACCCGAGAATCCCTGAACCCCAAATTCTGCTTTTATTCAGGAAGCAAAAGCAGCGCCTTCTCCCTTGTCTGAGAACAGCAAAGCATGACTTCCCCAGAAGCAAAGCGACACTTGATTTCATTACAAGGTGCCGTCACCATGCCACTCACTTCCTGGTTTGGTTGGTACTGAGGACGAACTGCAGGTGTTGGCCTGGAGCTAAATAGGTCCCGTGCCGACAGGGATGACGGGAGCTGGCTGCTTTTCCCGGCAGACCCTGGGGAGAGGAGTGTGGGGGTGGGTCTGAGGGCTGCGAACCCCAGGGGTGGGGCCAAAGCTAGCTAGCGAAGAAATGATTGACAGGGGCACCTGCATCATACGTGAGCCCGCGCTCTGGCTAGGACATCTAGGGGTCACCTTGTCATCTGTGGGGTTCGCTCCTTGTAGGAGCGTGGTAATATCCTGCAGGAAATGAAATGGAGGCGTTAGATCCTCCTTGACTTAGTATTAAAGAAAGACTGGGAATGTACAGAGAGACAGGAAGAGTAGAAGGGATGCTTATGTAAGATCTGTAACGGGGTATTTCGTGTTCTCAATTTACTTCGTTAGCTCTATATTCTCTCTTTTCACCATATTTTTATAATCTAATCTATTGGTTATCATTTAATCTATATATTTTGTTACTTTATGAATTTTAAAAAATTTCTTTTCCTTTTATTAAATACTCCTACGGTTATAGTTACTCCTGGGATACCTGCTCTGGATTACTCTTTCTTCGGACCCGACCCCTTTGTTTGTCGTCCATGCACTGTGATCCTTCCTCTCTCTCACCCCTTCTCCTGTCTCTCTCTTTCCTCTGGGCCATCGTACGTTTGCATACCTGGGATGATGATGCCATCCGTTTTCACCTTTTGCATGCTTACCATGGGCCACTTCATCCTGAAGTTGTCTGAGCCCTAACACGGTGTGCATGAGCACGCCCTGATGACCGGACCCTCCCCTTCTGAGTGGCCATCGGTCACGGGCCGTGGCTTTCCGGCTACTCTTCTGGAGTCCAACGGCCCGGGGTGGGGGTCTGGGGAAGACAGAAGCCTTTCTAAGGGGAATTCGCTTATTCTCTCTCTCTCTGATGGACATACGGGCTCCGCTGAGCCCTCTCTCTAACCAGGTCGCATTCCGGGGTCCTGTCTTGACCCTGCACTGCCCACTCGTAGCAACAATCAGGCGACGTTGGTTTAGCGACAGTCCCCTCACCTTGATATCTGATCGAGGCCCTCACACCCTACCTCGGTGCCACCTCTTAGTGTTTTTTGTCCACTGACGGCCACCCTGATCTTTGGCTGTAAACCCCCACCTGTCCTTGCCGTGTGCAGGGTGGAAGCCAATCCATCTCTGCCCACTGCACTCGAGTGACGTTTGCTGAACTAACAGAGGAACGAATGAGT
>JAQQSQ010001402.1:0-12641 GCA_028627145.1 Eidolon dupreanum
AAATTCCCGCATCTCCAAAGGAACATCGTGGAAAGTGGGTGTCTCAGGCCTGTGATTCTACTCACCAGATGGGCCACTACGGTGACGTGATGGGCACAGAGCTCAGCGGTCCCATATCTGCGACACAAAGAGAAGGGGGTCTCTGTACAGTGACACGACTGTTCAGAAAGGCGAGGACGTGAGCTTCCGCGAAGCACAGACCGTTGTGAACAGCAGCTACCATCATGGGCGAGGAACATCACAAACAAAACCACGTAAGCGGCACGGACACAGCAAAGGAAAGGGGGAGCCCAGGCCCCACTCTCACATGGGGACGTGAAATTTGGAGGGGCAATGACAGGGTCACCGACAGGATTTTTTAAACTTACAAGTGTAAAGTACTTTAGTGCCAGTCACTACTGTAAATCAACCAAACACCAAAAAAGCAAGCGTGCTGTACCGGGCGAGGAAGCACCACGCGTCCATGGCCAGCAGAGAGGTGATCATGTTAGCGCTCAGCACGGCACGCAACAGGGCAGCGTCCTGGCGAAAACAGAGTTCGTCACAAATACCATAAGGCCGCATTTTCAAAGTGACACAGAACGCTACCACGATGCCGACAGCAGCCGCCCCTCGACGGCAAGGCTCTGCTCTCCGGGCTGTGCAGGACCCGCGCTGCCACTCCCGCAGCGTCCATCCGGCGCCTGCCCCCCCGGGCCCTGTGCTGGGCCCCGCGGACTCAGCAGTGGTTTTAAATGTGGTCGCGCCATCATGAGGATCCACAAAAGTCTCTCCGCAACTGGAACCTTTAAAACGGCCTCTATGACGCATACGCCTACACGTCTGTCTCCGCCTTTAACTATTCAACTACAATATTTAATACAGGCAGATTTCACCCACTTACATCTTAAATGATGCTGATCCTTGTGTAAATTCTAAAAATTTCTTCCATAGAATTTCTTCAGCATCTTTTCTAATCCAATTCCATTAAAAAAAAAATACATATGCCTGAGACCTATAATTACTACATACTACTATTTACCTCTTTTCTTTAAAAAACTGAATTAGGTAAAGTTTACACATTTTCTTCTCCTCACAAAGTCTTTCCATACCGTCCCACCCAAAATGCTTTCTCAAATATTTTAGCTAAATGCAACTGAATCCTACAGGCCTCCAGCCACTTCCTAGAACACAACTGAGTTAAAAAGTTAAATGTGCAAGCTGAGAGAATGACAGTCAACTATTCATCAACTATTCCTGCACATTTTTCTGTATATAAATCACAATTTAAATCAAAAAAAAAAAAAAAAAGCACAAGCGTAACCTCAGCTTAGCCCAGCAAGTAACAAACTTACCAGTTCAGGAAACAGTGAGGGATGAAAGGAAGCAATAAATGTACACAGGTGAACACAAACATGCTGGTACAAGGTGACCGGGACCTCGGCCTGCCCCTCACTCTTTACTCCCTGTAAATGAACAGGCAGAGAGAGTTCACCAGAACACTGCTCGAAACTGTCAAAAACGGCTTTGAGTAGAGATACCCTGCAGAGAAATTGAGAACATTGAACCGAACATTAACAATGAATAATTAGCAGGTACAATAATAATATAACATATCAAGAGTTATTTTAGCAAAGCAAAATGTCTCTAGAGGAATATATTTCCAATATATGAATATGTATACATAAAAATAAAAGTCACTGTTAGAGAAATTCCTCAAAGGACAAGAATTTTCCTGTACACTTCCTTTTTATCATTTGCTAAGTATTTAACATAATACTAAACCATATAAAGTCAAAGACAAAATTCACTGAAGAGCTTAGCTAGCATATAGAAAACAGAAAATACATAGTTCAGACAGGAAGATGTCATTCATTTCACGATTGGAATGCTTTCAGAAATCTTCAGAGAGAACATTAATAACAAATTAAACATAGACAAGATATAAAGAGACAACAAAAGCCTGACAAAGGTCAACACGAGTAACCCATCTGACAGAAGCCAGGTGTTTGTGCAGAAAACAGGAGGAAGGATGAGCTGGTGAGGAGCAGACAGCGGCAGCGTGGGCCGGGCTTCGAATGCAAAGCTTGGTGCTGACAACGACGCTTTAGTTTATGGGAGAACAGGAAGCTCAGAGCTGCTTTAGGGAGACTAAACTGGTAGTGGTACTAAGAATGGGCGAAAGGAAGGGTGAGAAACGAGAGCACAGCAGTAATCCAGGGAGCAAGAAACCGGAGCTCAGTGTGGGAAGGATGAAGACAAGTGACACGTCCCAGAGATAACTGACAGTACCTGGCATCCTATTTACCAGAGCTCATTTCCAAAAGTAACTAAGTACATCTACCCTCTTATGCGCAATGTTCGTAACACTATCAGGCATTACTTCCTAAAGCACCGAACAAAATTAAAATATTTTTAGCACCTGTCGACTTATGAATTTTATATTTTTATAAAGTAGCAACACATACATGAGATCTACACAGCAATCATCAACTAGAACACCTGACACAACGAAAACTTATTTCCAAGACCTTCCCAAACAGCAGGGCGTCCTAAACCGCCCACACCGTGACTGGACACGAACGAGGCGTGTGCTACCTGGCCGCGGCTGGCGAGGCCTGGCTCCCTGCGCACCACAGGCTCTGCACGGCCTCCGGCTGGGACGGCAGCTTCTCCATGACGACCAGCAGCAGCAGACACTGCGGGAACTGCAGCGCGCACGGCAGCTCTGACAGGCGGCAAAGACACACTCGTTACGATACCACAAACTGCTAAAACGTTCCACGTTTTCAGCAGAAATCTGACTGGGATATGTAAAGATATTAAGGGCGCAATTGTTTAAAATGAGAACTGTGTTCCAAGAAGCAGGAAAAAACTCAAATACAATTTTTAAACCTTAAAAATAACAGGATTACTACATAGAGGAAGACGACCCCATCACAATAGATGAGATGCTCCAACAGTAACTGCTTGGAAGCTCACCTAATTTACTGTCCAAAACCACGTGCACGAAAGGCGGGAAGGCGAGCAGCTGCCCGACCAGGGGGTCCAGGGTCACAAGGAAAGCAGCCGCTATCTCCTCCTGCTGGGCCGGAGGGACCTCGGTGGCATACAGGCTTGGAGGACACTTGCTGGCAAGGGAGGGGAAACTCGTTAATGGCTATCTTCTAATTTAGGAAGAGCTCTGTACTGCAAACCCATGTTATTCTGACAGTGAAAATATATTAAAAAGTAGCATGTTTCATAAAACAAAATTCAAAGTGCCAAATTAACACCATAATTGTATGAACTTCAGAACTAAATAACATGGTTCTAATTCCGTAAAATTAAAAGGTTCTTAGAGAAATCTGTGCACTCTTTTCGTGCATTTTAATATCATTTTGACAATGATGTCCTTAAAAAATACTGGAAAAATATGAATCTTAAATAATCAATAAAAGCATGTAAAAAGGTATTTGATCAATTCTGGCACAATTACTTCTATGAAAAGTTGTTTTAAAATAGGTAGAATGCGGAATCCACTATGAATTTATGCTCAGTCTCTCAGGAGCAAGAGCTTACAAATGACTAAACTGTATATTCACGCTGAAGGAAGATGAAAAGGCTTTTTCATGGAAAATGAACAATGGGGTTTAAACCGAACTTCAATCAAAACCCATGAGAAATGAGACATGTAGTCGATATTTTTTGCCATGTTATTTTAATTGTGGCAAATTTGACAGCACATGAGAAAACCCTGTCCAGCAAGGGAGTAACATTTAAAAGGCTGCACTTAAGATAACACTTGAGGCCTTTGCAGTGTAAAAAGCACCCATCTATCAACTATGCGTCACGGGACTGGCTCGTCCAGGCCCTCCCTGAGCCTCAGGGTTCTCACTGTGACACTGACTTGAGTTGTGAAAACTGAGTTATAAGGTGAAAAACATACATAAAATGTAGGTAATAAAACTCCACAGACCTAAACTACAGCTACTGAGTGAGAAAGTATGTTTTTCCATCCAATGCTGTATTTTTAATTTATCTGACAAACGTTTATTAAATGCCTATGTCTACATGCCATGCGCTATTCCTGAATGCAGCAGTAAACCAAACGCACTTCCTTTAGAATATATTCTAACGAAGGGAGGCAGTTAAGCAAGTCACCGCGTAAATACACATAGCACAGCAGACGTTACCCTGCTCGCCCCAAGGACGCTCGCCAGCAGCACTTGGGGCTGCAGCGTTACCCCCGATAACTCGTGGACTACAGCCCCAATCCCACCTCCAAAGCTTGCCTCGGAATATCTCACTTTAACATTTTCCATCATTCTAGTACACCGATAGTCTTTGGAAACAAATGGCATCATTCCATTCATAGCATTCTGTTTTCAGTAGTTTGATGGCTGAAAATGTCAAATCCTAGAAAACGCAGCATTCCTATTCATGATGCTAAATAAATGCTTTTTTCTCTAAATGGAAAAAGGGCTTTAATTAAGTGCTATGGAGAAAAAAATAAAACAAGATAAAGGGGACAGGAAAACCTATTGACCTCTATTTGAATACTGAGTCATTTAAGGGTTTTGCCCAGGAAAGTCACGTGATCTGCTCTGGCCACTGTATGGAGGACGAGAGTGAGACGAGGGAAGAAGCAGTGTGTGTGTCGGATGCTCCTGTGCAAAACTCCAGTCAAAAAAATGACGGTGGACGGACTGGATGGTAACAGTTCAGGTGGTGGGAAGTGGCTGGCTTCTGTACACACATACCGAATACAAATATTTACACTGAAGGGGATGGCAAACGGAATTTGCTAATTAATTAGATGAGGGGTATGAGAGCAAGAGACAAAAGTCAAAGATGACAGCAAGGTTTGAGTCAGATTAATCTGAAGAGGGAAGCTGCCATTTAAACTGAAACGAGGACACTACAGAAGGAGGTTCTGTAGGGGGTGTGGATGAAATGGGGGGAGACGAGAGTTTGGTTTGGGTGAACTTAAGTGCAGACATCCTGACAGCAGTTGCATTAAAGGAGACATAAACAAAGTTTTGAGACTAAATGACCTCAGAGAAGAGGCCTAGGGCCCGTGGCCACCCAACTTAGAGAAGCTGGGGACCCACAGAGGAGGCTGAGGACAAGCCAGTGAGGTCAGAAGAGAACCAAGAGGGAACGGTGTCTCAGGAGCCAACAAAAGGAAAAGTTCAACAGAAAAGGTCACATGGTGCCAACGGGCTACACGAGATGAGTGCTGAAACAGGCCAGTGGACGCGGCGACGTGACGGTCACTGACGACGGCGACAGGGCTGCTTCCTGAAGAGGTGGAATGGAAAGTCCGACTGGAAGAGGTTCATGAAGGGAAGGAACCACAGCCGACCCCTGAACCACGCAGGAAGGGGCGGGTGGGCAGGCGTTAGTGCACAGCCAGAAATCTGTGTATAAATTTTAACTCACCAAAACCCAGAAGCCCTACCAATAACAAAAACAGGTGACTAACACAACTGTGTTATTATGTAGTATGTGCTGTATCCTTACAATAAAGCAAGCTAAAGAAAAGAAAATGCTACTGAGTCAGAGAACTAGAATATACGTTTACAACATTTACTGAAGAAAGCTCATGTGTAAGTGGACCTGAGCCGTTCAAACCCGTGTTCGAGGGTCGACGATACAGACAGCAGCACAGGCAAAGCCTTCCAGGAGTTCTGTTGCAGGGAGAGGCAGAGAAAGGGGAAGGTATCTGCAGGATGCGGAGCTGAGGGATTTTTCTTTGTATTGTTCTGAAGATAGAAGGAGTGGCAGCACGTTGGTCCACTCGTGGGAGCGACTCAGTAGCGAGGGAGGGAGGCTGATGACGCAGGAGGGAGAGGGCGCAACTGCTAGAGCCAGGTCCCTGGGCATGAGAGAGGGCGGACTCGAATGGGGAGGTGGCCTCGCCGTCACTCACGGAACTAGGGAATGTGTGAGCCTAAACGCAGGCAGGCTAGCTGATGTGCTGCAGGGACTACACGGAAGCTCTCTTCCGGTTGCTTCCATTCTTCTCAACGGCATACGAAGTGAGGACACTGACAACGAGCAATGGGCTGCGCTGCTGGAGACGTGGGAAGTCTAAGACGGGGCAGTATGAAAAAGTTGTCTAGGAGACTACGTGGATTAGGGAGACATGAAGGGACAGCGTATGAACAAGCTGACAGATTCAGCACCGAATAAGGGTTCCTGGGAGGTAACTGTCAATTTCAAATGTCACTTAGCCCCTTTCTAAATTATGACACTTTTCCGTAATTCATTTTTCCGAGATGGCATTAACTACTACCTGACTTACATGTCACAGAAATAAAATTAAAATGAATAAAAATTTTTAAAAATATGCCAATAGAAAATATATACACATAGATATAACTTCTTTTCTGCCTTTGGTATTCATCACCACACCAGTTATTCCTCAGTCATGTATAAGGTACTAGTTAAGAACACAAAGGCAAGTAAAACTCGCATGGAAGCTATTTTTTAAAAACTGTCATCTTCAATTATTTTAAGCAATCAGATAAAAATTTACTGTAAACGTTACGAAAAATGACTCCAACGTTTTATTTTAAAATGATATATGCTCAACTGTGACCTGGATCAAATGGCACTGCTACATTTTAATAATCTTATTGTATCTTCTTACCTGTGTATCTGAAGATACAGCTGGTGCAATGCATAGCACGAATCAGAGAGGAAGGGAAGAAATTCCTAAAATAAAAAAACTCTATTCATTCTTTGTATATACACTGTGCCTTTCCAATACATATCTGCTCACAAAGGAATGCAAAAAACTAAAATATAATCCTGGATATGCTACGTTAAAAAAAAAAAAAAAAGGTGTTGAATGACAACAAAAAGGATTAAAACCCTTTGCCGTCAAAACCATCACAAGACAATGTGCTGCCGTCACGTCCTGAGCGCCGCCTGCGTCCAGCAGACGTGTAGCAAGTGACTCTCTGTGCACTAACCTCAGTCCTCTAAGAACTCCTACGCCGTGTCGTTATTCTCATTTCACAGAATAGGAAGCTGGAGTTAAGGCAGCAAGCGACTTCATCAAGTAACAGTGGAAACTAGCCAGGCTGGGCTTCGAGTACAGCCGTGACCGCTCCAGCCACTGCGGTTAAGCTACCTCTTAGGACGTAAGGTAAGTTTCACAGTCTTATATGACACACACGAAAAAAAGCTGGTGATTTTTAAAAATTAAAAATTCCCGACAGAAAAGGATTAAAAAAGGCCTAACAAGGACTTCCGGTTAAGATGGTGGAGCATGAATGCTGTGCTCACCTCCTCCCACAACCACATCAGAATTCCAACTAAATTACAGAACCACCATCACTGAGAACCCCTGAAGTCCAGCTGAACAGAAGTCCTGTAACTAAGGATATAAAGCAGCAGCCTGGAGACTGGTAGGAGGGGCGGAGACACAGAACAGGCAGGACTCACACTCACGTGTGGCATTTAAGAATGGGGGAAATACCTCAGCTGCAAAGGTCCCTCCTGAGAAACGAGGGATCCCAGTCCCATGCCAGGCCCCTCAGCCCAGGACCAGTGCCAGTAAGAGAAGTCCCCATAACTTCTCGCTGTGAAGACCAGCGGGGATCTCACCAAGTGAGAAGGAGGAATGCTGGAGTCCCAGACACTCCTTTAAAACAGTGGTCCCCAACCTTTGTGGCACCAGGGACCGGTGTTCCTATAAGCATCTAATGCCTGACAATCTGAGGCGGAGCTGAGGCGGTGATGCTGGTACTAGGGAGCGGCTGCAAATACCAATGAAACTTCGCTCACTTCTCCGCTGCTCACCTCCTGCTGTGCAGCCCAGTTCCTAACAGGCCACAGCCATTACCAGTCCGCGGGTTGGGGACCCGACTTAAACTGCCCACACACGGACTCACTTGCGCACAGACACACTGCTCTGGGCTCCAGCATAGAGGCAGCAGCCCAAGAAGTGGAAGAAATGAACTGACCAGCTTCAGGGTGAGGGCTGGAGGCTCAGGTCAGCTCTCTGGGGACGAAGTGCTGGCAGGTGCCATTCTTCCTTTGTTGAGCCCTCTGCCCACTCAGAGCAGGCGAGCACCAAATCTGACCTCTCCCTTAACCTAGCTACTCCACCGGCCCCGCCCTGGTGATTCCGAGACCCCACCCCACCCAAGGGACAGGCCCCGCTGAGCCTCTCTCAGCGGCTCCTCCCAAGCAGCCTGCTTCAGCTCACACTGCTCAGCTTCCTCAGTCTCTCAACGGTGCACGAACCCAAACGAGTAGCGGCTGGCCTTGATGCACACCATACCTCTTGCTATGCTGCCCCAAGCCTGGCAGAAGCATCGACCTGTCACGGCCTGCGCTGTAACTCCCATCAGGTAGCCCCAAACACGGCATACGTGGCAGACGTAGCAGCTAGTCTTGACTTGGAACACAGCCTCAACTAAGTGACCACACGCCCAAGTGGCAGCTGGCCTCAGCCTACAGCGTGGTGCCCAGCAAAGGGTTCCAAGCCTGGCACGAGGGGCATCCAGCCTTGGTTAGCCGCACAGCCTTTCCCAAACACTTCCACGCCCAGCACAAGTGGCAACCAACAGGTTACTTTGTAGCTCCTGAAAGACGGCACCAAGCTGGGCACAAGTGCTGGCTGACCGTGATCTGCACCAGAGCCTGTCCAAAAGATTCCAGGACCAACATGCACGCTGGCTGGCTTTCGACCACACCACAGCACCAACCAACCAGCTCCACAAACGACACACCTGAAGGGCAGACCCAGCGCTGCTAAAGTGACGTCTGCTCCATGGGGGCGGCACCCACAGGACAGCTCATCCACTGAGGTCACGGCCAGCCCTCACATCGAGTCAGGCTAAGGGTCTATCCCACCCACCAAAGTGTCAACAGTAATCGAGGCTCAACTACAACGGAGGGGCACACACAACCCACACAAGAAATACTCCTGCAGCACCTGGCTCAGGTGATCAGGGACACTGAGACATGGGGCTCCACGGGACACCTACTACAGAAGCTACTGTGCCAAGAATGAGATGTAGCTGATCCGCCTAAAATGTACACACACACACAGGGAGGCAGCCAAAAGGAAGAGGGGAAAAACCAACCCATGAAAGAACAGGACAAAATTCCAGAAAAAGTACTGAACAAAACAGAAACAAGCAATCTACCAGATGCAGAGTTCAAAACACTGATAAGGATGCAAAACGAACTTAGTGGAAGAACAGGTGAATTCAGTGAGATCAACAAAGAGACAGAAACCCTAAGAAAAAATCATTCAGAAATGAGGAAAACAATATCTAAAATGAAGAATATATTAGATGAAATCAACAACAGATTAGATGAAGTAGAGGATCAGATAAACAATTTGGAAGGCAATACAGCAGAAAATACCCATTTGGAAGAGCAAAAAGAAAAAAAGAATTTTAAAAAATGAGGATAGTTTAAGGGGCCTCTGAGACAACATCAAGCATACCAACACTTGCATCATAGGAGTACCAGAAGGAGAAGAGAGAGAGCAAGAGACTGAGAACCTATCTGAAGAAATTCCCCTAACCTGGCAAAGGAAACAGACACACAAGTCCAGGAAGCAGAGTCCCAAGAAAGATGAACACAAAGGCTCACCCACACCAAGACACATCATCATTAAAATGCCAAAGTTTAAAGACAAAGAGCGAATCTTAAAAGCAGCAAGAGAAAAGCAGTTAGTTACGTACAGGAGTGGGGAGATGTCCCATAAGACTGTCAATTTCTCAAAAGAAACATTGCAGGCCAGAAGGGAAAACACTCGAAGTGATGAAAGGCAAAGACCAACAACCAAAATTGCTCTAACAAGGCTACAATTTACCATTGAAGGAGAGAAAGAGTTTCCCAGGCAAGAAAAAGCTAAAGGAATTAATCATCACTAAAGCAGCATTACAAAAAATGTTAAAGGGACTTCTTTTAAGATCAAAAATATAAAAAAATAGGGAAAAAAAATCTCACTGACAAAGACAAACAGTAAAAGCAGATCAATCAACTATAAAGCTAGTACAAAAGTTAAAAGACAAAAGTAGGAAGAGTATATGTAATTACAACAACAAATTAAGGGATATATACAAACGCACACATGCAAGTAAAAAATGACAAAATGAACATGAAGGGGGTGAGTGAAAATAATGATTTTAGAATGTTTTCGAACTTAAGGAACCATCAACTTAAAATAGACTTCTATAAACACAGCAAGGTATATATAAACCCCATGGGATTCATAAAGTAAAGATCTGTAACAGATATACAAGAAATAAAGATAAAGGAAATCAAACATAACAATAAAGACAGAGAACAAGGAACAGAAAAGAACTACAAAAACAATCAGAAGACAATGAAATGGCATTAACCATGTAACTATCAATGACTTTAAATGTCAATGGACTAATGAGTCTTTCAAAAGACACAGGTGGCTGAATGGATTTTAAAAAGATCCATATATATGCTGTTTATAAGAGACCCACTTCAAATCAAAAGACACAGCCTGAAGTAAAGGCATGAAAAAAGATACTTCATACAAATGGAAAAAAACAAAAAGCTGAGGTAGCAATACTTATATCAGACAAAATAGATATTAAAACAAGGGCTACAACAAGAGACAAAGACATTTCATAATGGTAAAGGAGTCAATCCAACAAGAGAATATAACTCTGAAACATGTACACACCCAAAATAGGAGCATCTAAATGTAAAAAGCAAACACTGACGGACATAAAGGGAGAGACCGACAGTAACAGAGTAAGAGACTTTAATACTCCACTGACATCCATGGGTAGATCATCCGGACAGAAAACCAACAAGGAAACAGTGCCCTTAATGACACATCAGACCAGATGGACTTAATGGACATTTTTAGATCATTTCACCCCAAAGCAGCAGAATATGCCATCTTTTCATGTGCACAGGCAACATTTTCCAACACAGACCGTGGTAGGCCACAAAACGTGTCTCAATGAATTTAACAAGACTGAAATCATAGTGAGCATCTTCTCTAGTCACAATGGCATTAAACTCACCAGAAAAAACTGAAAAATATACAAATACGAGGAGACTAAATAACATGCTACTAAACAATCAATGAATTAACGAGGAGGTCAAGAAAGAAATCAAAAGATAGCTTAAGACAAAAGAAAATGGAAACGCAGCAACCCAAAATCTATGGGACACAGGCAAAACAGTTCTAAGAGGGACACAGCAATACAAGTCTGCCTCAAAAAACAAGAAAAACCTCAATTTAACCTTATACCTAAAGGAACTAGAAAAAGAACAGTTTCCAACGTGAGTAGAGGAAAGGAATGACGATCAGAAAGGAAGCAGACGTGTGAGGAGCCAGCCTAAGGGTCTGTGTACGTGTGAGTCAGCGTGTCTGCCATGCGCGATGCTCCAACTACGACAGACACTGGAGACCCTCTCTCATCCTTGAAGAGGAGGAAGACAGAGTCAGAAACAAATAAACTCGGATAACAGCTTTCTCTTTTAAATACCTATTACTAATAATGCTTCGTTCACCAGCCGCTATAAGCATCCTCTGCTTGTCTCTCCAGATCACCTGTCCTGGCAACTTATCTTTCTATTCGTGTAGCTTCAACTATTTCCTGCTGACTCACGAGTATTCAGTTCTTAAATTACAGTTTTAAAGGTTTCAATATTTTAACTTTAAAAACCTAATTTTAAAAATTGTAGAATCAACTTACAAACAGTATTTGAAGACAAGTGAATTATCTTCTGAAAATTGACCCATGCTTAAATAACTTCATATTAATTTTTTCAGATAACTGAATAAATAATGATGATGGCAGGCAGCAACTTAAGTGATACGGCAGATGCTCAACATTTAACAACTAGCAATACGAATGTACTCTTGAAAAATAACTTTGAGACTATTTTTGGCAAGAATGATAAAACAGGGTAATTTATAATTTATTGGAGAGTTCACATGCATGCATTATAAAAAATAAGCCTTACCTTAGTATAGTGCAAAAGAGAGTTGGCAAAGAAACGACACAATTTGAGTGTTTTCTGAAATAATCTGTATTCAGCATTATCCTGTTTCAAAAAAGAAAATAAGCATAATATATAAGAATATGAAATTAGCTAAACTTGTAAATGACACAGTATTTTCTAAAAAGGTCTCTTAATAAACATTTAGAGTTTAAAAATTTCCAGGAAAAGATATTCTACTCTGAATTGTCAGGAGCAATACAAACACCAAATGACAACAGAGATATTTCGAAAAATCAAACTCCACAATACTAAAAACAAATCTTCATAAAAGAAAAAGAGATCATTCTGGGTTGATCTGAAAGTTAAAGAAATTTAAATACCTTATTTTTCTTTTCCATAGGTAGATCAATAGATGGGCAAAAGAAAAGTTCTCACAAATCAAGAAAAGGATAATACATGAAACAAGCAAAAGACAGAAGGTACAAACTGCCAAAAAACTAATATTGAAAAGAATCTGAAGTACAACCTGATTACATTTGTTTAGAAGGGTAAGAGGAGAGGGCTGTTTGATTAGGAAAGGTTTAAAACTGATCACACCCCCAGGACTGACATGGAGGTGCAGAGACAGGAACTTGTACCACTCACGGTAGCATAAAATAGTACACTCTTTGCATTATCCGCACAGGGTAAAATGTTAAAATTCTTTAACT
>JAQQSQ010001403.1:0-12638 GCA_028627145.1 Eidolon dupreanum
AGGAAGGAAGGAAGGAAGGAAGGAAGGAAGGAAGGAAGGAAGGAAAATGGAAAAGAAAAAAGCTCACTCCCTGGCTTGCTTTCGCATGCCATTTTCTATATAGTACGCTTATTGAGACTATAACATATAATTCATTTAAAGTATGCAATTCAATGTATAGTCACAGAATTGTGCAACCACCACCACAATCAACTTTAGAACATTTTTATCACCCCCCGAAAGAAACTGTACCCACTTCCAGCCACTCCACATTTCCCCCCATTTCCTCATCTTTTCCCCCAGCCCTAGGCAACCAGTAATTTATCTTGTGTGTCCGTGAATTTGCCTGTTCTGGAGAGTCCACGTGGATGTAATCAGGCAACAGGTGGCCTTTTGTGACTGGCATCTTTCACTTAGCACGTTTTCAGGGTTCATCCGCATTGTGACATATATCAGTGCTTCATTCCTTTTCACGGCTAAATAATATTCCGTTGTATGGATAGATATTATGTGTTTCCATTCATCAGTTGATGGACATTTGGGTTGTTCTCACTTTTTGGCTATTATGAATAGTGCTGCTGTGAACATTCATGTCCAAATTTGTGTGAACGTGCTTTCATTTCTCTTGAGTATAGACCTAGGAGTAGAATCGCTGGGTCATGTGGTTACTCAGGGTTTAACTAGGTGAGAAACTACCAGACTCTCCAGAGGGGCTGCACCATTTTACATTCTCACCAGCAACGCAAGAAAGTTCCAGTTTTCTCCACATCTTTGCCAACACTTATTATTATGTGTCTTATTGATTTTAACCATGCTGGTAGTGAACAGTGGTATCTCATTGAAATTTCGACTCGCATTTTCCTCATGGGGTACCAAGCCTTTTGATTTTACTTCCTCAATGGTCCTCAAAGCTGGCATTCTTGCCCCTGACACACCCACACCCCTAACCTAAGTCCCCATTCTCTGTCAGTGACTTTCTCGGCTTCCCTTTTTAACCACTTCTGTGGTTTTTCTTTGTAGAACTTACTATAGTTATAGTTTAGTTATCGAATTATTATGTAATTTTTAGAATGCCTGTCTTCCTCTTTGGACCAGAATCTTCTTAAGGGCAACTGTTTTTGCTCACCGGACTAATGTGGTACCTAGAACATAGTCAGCTGTCAATAAATATTTCCCTAATGAATGAAGACATTTGGACCAGCAAGGTCAGTGAGAACCTACTCGGAATATCTTTGCTATTTCCACAAAGGGTTAACCCTGGTTCCTAAGGGGTCCCTAGAATGTGCCTATGGCTTGGGGTCCAGGAGGAAACCAAGACATAGGAGCCGAATTGTGTGCTGTATGCCAGAGGCTCTGCAGCCTGCGGTCTAAACTGATCATTTTCACTGGGATCTCATAAAAGAGGGCAGGGAGCTGTCTGTTCACGGTGCCTGGAGGTACCCGCCCCCCAGTCTGGGCCACGAGCACCTGGGGCGCCAGCCAGCTCTCCAGCTGAGCTTTAACAAGGACTTCAAACCTTAGGACCCATCAAAGCAGAGCTGGAGTGGTCAGGAGTTGCACCTGGCAGTATGAATGAAGCCTGATGCATTTATAGTTAATCATTTACTGGGAGGAGAAATAGAAAAGAGGACATTTTTATCAACACTTTCTTATTTCTTGTTCCTCCTCCCTTCTTTTCTTCCTTGCTTCCACAAAATCAAGCAGTAGGACAGCTGTAGGGGAGGGATCTTTGTTCTTTGATCCGCACTGTGGCCCCAGGACCTAGAACAATGCCTGGCTCGCGGTGGGAACTCACGACGTTGGATGGATGGATGGATGGCTGGATGGCTGGATATCGGGAGCACTTCGGGGTGTGGGGAGGTGAGCTAAGTCTGCATGTCCTGTATCTTAGGCGGGGTGCAGGGTGTGGGGTGTGTGCCTACTTGCACACCCCCTGCCTTTAGAAAATACAGGGCCGTGTGGCAGCAGCCTTGGAACCTGCCTTCCCTCCTGGGCATGTTGCCCGCCCCCCACCCGCTTTGTCCCCTGCCCGCCCCAGTGGGTGGTGATCGCTGAGGACTGGGAGCCGCTGCTGCTCCCGGATAGGCCGCCTTGCCCGAGGCTCTTCTCCTCCTTACCAGAAACCTCCTGTCCAATTACTCAGTCGATTTGTTTAGTGCAGGGAGCAGGAGGTGCAGTCTCTCTTGTAGCTTTGCTCTTGGCGAGGCCTCCTGGCAGGTCTGCTCCTGCTCACCAGGGATTAGCCGAGTCCTCTGTCGCCCCAGGGGCCCCATGGCCACGTGACTGCTGTTTCTCCACCGGTCCTGCTCCTCACTTATTTCTCTAGAGAGGTCCTCTTTAGATGAGATGGGACGCTGCCCAGAGGAACACAGGGGCACCTCAGCTTGCCACTGGAGGGGCACGTGTCCCCTGTGGCAGGGTGGATGTGAATGAAGGTGCTGGAGCCGCGGGTCGGAGAGTCGCACTCAGGCCCACCCCAGTCAGCGGGCTTCCTCCGCGGCTGCACGCTTTTATAATCCAGCCTTGCAGTCACTCTGAAGATCACGGCAGTTAAGCCAGAAAGTGGCAGCAGGCGGATCCAAACAGATCTACAGATTCTAAGAGCAAAACTCTTTTTACTTTTTTCTCCCGCTTTTCATTACTTTGCTAATGAATTCCCTCTTGTCGTGAAAGATCGTTTTAAATGAATTTTTGGTTTCCTCGTGCGTCAAAAGGGGGTGTTACCATAGAAACGTGTGTGTTTTTGAGTCCCCAGAAATCTATACTTAATTAGTTTCTCACTGTGCCTTCTGCCGGCCACAGCAAAAGTTGAGGGGCGAACGGAAATTAATCCGTGGCCCTAAATAATTAAAAATTTTCACCTTTTTTCCTCTTTGATTTTTAGAGCAGTTTGTGTTTAAGGCGGTGCTTGAGCGCTTTTGCTGGCCACGTGTCACAAGGCCATTCAGACATCAGGTGGAGTGCTGGAGTAACTGACAGGCCCTCTGACCCCTCCCCCCCATCCCTGTGGTTCTCAGCTGGGGGTGATGTCCCACCCACCTCGGGAGACATTTAGCAAAGTCTGGAGACATCTGGGTTGTTCCAGATGGTGAAGAGCTGTCCCTACAATGCATACAGGACAGCCCCCATCACAAAGAATTACCCGGCCCTAAGCGCTGTGGTTGGGGGAAGCGGGCAGGTTTGAGGGCAGCGAGTACGGACTACGTACGGACCTTCAGGTTCTAGCCCATTCTCTCTACAAGACTTTGGAGTAAACTGGGGGCCCTGGCTGCTCCCTGGCCTAAGCCATGATCCCTCGTCCCACAGAGGCTGACGCTTGTGCTTGCCCTGGCCACGCTGATAGCCGCCTTTGGATCTTCCTTCCAGTATGGGTACAACGTGGCTGTCGTTAACTCCCCTGCCGAGGTAAGTCACTGTGGTGAGTGAGGCGCAGCCCCCGGGAAATGGGGAGGTGGGTTTGGGGCAGCCTGGGCCTGGGCATGGCCACCAGGGTGGGACTGTGCACACATGGAGGACACACGATGGGTCTTCAAGCGAAGAGACAGGGAAACACCCATGAGACACAGCGCAGGCCCAAGGGGACTGGCAGGCGCAGGGCCGTGGGGATGAACCAGGTCCCCAGGCCTGGCTGGACAGCCGGTGGGCTGGCCTCTGCTCTCCTGCAGCCCTGCAATCTATGGAGGAGCCTGGAGGGGCAGGGATCACCCAACGGCCAGGGAGAGCGGTCATTCCTCCTGGTGCTAGAAAGATCTGGGTGGTTTGCCCACCCTCCGCCTCGCCGCCCTCCCCAGCGTGCCTCCTGCTAACTGCTGTGAATACAGCTTTGTCCTGACTCCCTTCCTCCCACTTGATAGCGTCGGTATCTCTGTGCCCAGGCGATCCCCGTGTTGGCCCAACGACTTCTGTTGCTCTTTCTGCAAAACCAGGTCACATTACTCTGGTGTTCTGTTCTGCTTTGTTTTCCAGATCATGAAAGAATTCTATAATGAGACCTACTATGACAGAACCAGTACATACCTGAGCGACTTTTCCTTGACACTGCTGTGGTCTATTTCTGTGTCCATGTTCCCCTTCGGAGGCTTTATCGGGTCCCTCATGGTCGGCATCTTGGTGACTAAACTGGGCAGGTAAGGGAAGGTGAATTTTCAGCTCCGCGAAACTCATAGACCACCATCGGACTTTAAAACCTAGGCCTAATGCTGAAATCCCCATCGCAAAAGTAGGCGATAACCGCTGTGATGATTTCTATTTTCTGATATGATTTTAAAGAGACCAGACATTGACCACGTATCTGGGGATTTAGGCAAGATGTTAGGGCTGGAAGCGGGGGTGGCAGGTCCCAAGGCTCTGGGGTGGACACAGAACGACCAGAGCTGCCTCAGAGGTCAGGGCTCACTCTCTCTGTCTCAGCAATGTTGCCTTGAAGGTTTTGTGTTTTGTGTTTTGCTTTCATTTTCGTTTTTGTTTTTTGGTTTGTTTACCAAAAAAAAGTTGTTTTTTTTTTGCCTTTATAAGAGTCAAGCACCAGATGGCATGGCCAAGAGGTCCCAACATAGATCATAGCACAGTGTTCTTGAACTCTGCTTCCTCAACGAGCATAAACTAACTTCTTTGTTCTTTTATCTCTAGACCAAGTAGTATGCAAAATTTATCCTGATTTAAATTCCTGTAAAACTCTGAAATGGCAGAGATTCTCAGGCACTTCCGTGTGAAACCATGTGGTCCCAGGGCGACTCTCCCGAGAGTCGAATAGTGAATGCCAAGGGCAGAGCTTATATCTTTGCTCCTAACTCTACGGGCGTTGGGAATTCTGTATTCAATTCCAAAGGAGATCCTTAAGACACCCCGCACCCCAGGTCAATTCCTGGGACATGAGAGACAGCCTCGTTACAAAGAGCATCTAAGAGTTCCTCTCTCAACCTGCTCCAAGGAGCACAGGGAGTCTGGGAGGGGTCGAGTCCCCATTCTCAGCCACAGATTTAGTTAGCTCAGGAGTCAAGGTAAGGCCAGAACCCAGATCTTGTTTCCTCTCCAGTATTTTTCAAAAAGAGTCTGAGAACAGAAACACACAACCTCTGGTCTGGATCTGAGATCCTCAGGTCTTCTTGGGAGGTTGGCATTGAACTCCCAGTTTTCCCTGTGGGCCCTCCGGGGAGCAGGACGTCAGTGGAGTCACAGTCAGATCTGCAGGATGCTTCCCCTTGGTGAAGGACTTGTGGTTTGGTCCACAGATGAAGCCGACAGTTGCTTGTTCAACTGTCTTCTTGGGAATATGATAAATACTATTCAGTCATTTATGGTTTTCTTAAAAATTCGTAAGCGTTCCTTAAACAACAATAGTGTGCCAGGCTCTATCCTGAGTGCTTTTAGGGTTATTAATTCCTCTAATCCTTGAGCCCCATCTCCTTTTTAAAAACTTGGGAAACCAGGCACAGATGCTATAGCTTAATCCAAGATTACACAGCTTGGAGGAAATTTCACTTCCGTCCATGTACAAGTCACCTGCACACTGCACTCTGTTATATCAAATACCTTCTCAATCTGTTGCTTTATTTTTTAATCATGCATATAGCAGTATCTTTCTATACAAAATTTTTCATTGTTCAAGTGGTCAAATTTATGGTTTTTGCTTTTTTGTGTCTTAAGACAGCCTTCCCTTCCTGGAATCATTAAGGATAGCATTCGATGATTTAAAAAATAATTTTACCATTTCATTTTTCCCAGATAAATCTGGAATTTTATTTTGTATATGGTGGGTGGTGAGAGAAAGCTAATTTTTTTTTCCTTGTGAAAAGCTGATCATTCTTAAATTTGTCTTAGTTACTCATATTCCTTTACTCTTCTGTGTAAACTTTTAAATCAGTTTCTTAAAACCCCTGAAAAAAAGATTCTGCTTGGCATGGCTTTGAGTTTACAATTTGAGGAAAACCTACACTGTTGAATCTTCCCCTTCATGAGCAAGCAAGAGCTAATTTATTGATCCTGGGGTTTCTTATCTGAGATTTCATGTCTTTGTCACTAGTTATGGAAAATTTTCAGCCATCATTTCTACAGATCTCTCTTCTCTGTTTTCTATATTCTTTCTTCTAGAATTCAAAGGCTTGACTTTGTTGTCGTACTACTGACTTCTTAAAAAATTATTTTTAAAAAATTGTGGTAAAATTTACATAACATGAAATGTCCCATTTTAACCATTTTTTAAGTGTACGGGTTATTGGCATTAAGTACATGTACATTGCTGGGCGGCCATCACCATCATCCATTTCTTCAACTTTTCATCTTGTGAAATTGACACTGTACCCCCATTAAACACTGACTCCCTCTCCCCTCTCCCCCTAACCCCTGGCAACCACCATTTGACTTTTTGTCTCTGTGAGTTTGACTATTTCTAGGTTCATAGGAGTGGAATCATACAAGATTCGTCCCTTTGGGACTAGGTTATCTCACTTAGCATAATGTCCCCAAGGTGCATCCATGTTTTAGCAAGTGTCAGAGTTTCTTTCCTTTTTAAGGCTGAGTGACATTCTGCTGTACAAATACACCACATTTTGTTTTACCTCTTCTTCCGTCGGTGGCCACTGGGTTGCTTCTACCTTTTGGCACTCATGAATAATGTTATATTATAATCCTCCATGTTTTAATCTTTCATATTTTTCTTCTTCTCTTTCTCCTTCTCCCTCTTCTTCTCTCTTGCTTTCTCTGCAGTATCCTCAGGTCTTTCTATTCATTCTCTCTGCAGCTATAATTCACCTTCTAAGTTTTTTACTTCCATGACTATGTTTTTCATTTTAGTAAGTTCTATTTATTTGTTTTTAAAATCTTTTTGTTTTTAATCTTTTAGTATTAATTTGGTTCCTTATGTTATGACACTAATCGTTCAAAACCTATCTTATAGCCTCTGTCTAATCCTATTGTCTGAAGCTGTGCTGTTTTTACGTGCACCTTCTCGCATATGGTGGCTTGCTCCACTGCTACGGGGCCTGGCTGGGGCCTCCTGGGGCCTCCTGGGGATTCCAGTATGAGGACCTCTTTAGAGAAGTTTTCCTTTGACTTTTATCAGGCTTCCCAGGGCTCAAGTCCACCTCCTGTCTGTTCGTGACTTAAATGGGAATGCTTTTTAAGTTCAATTAAACTTGATGTCATAGGTTTTTAGGAGCTATCAGTTTTATCAGCTTACATAGGTCCGCTCTATTTATAGTTTGTTAAGGTTGTTTTTTTTTTAAATCATAACATTTATGAAATTTTACTGACTTCTTGTGCTGCTTCAATTGATCGTCTTATATTTGTCTCCGGTATAACCTTTAACACGGTGTTTTTAACATTGAATGCTTTTTGTATGCACTGTAGCATTCAATCAGCTACGATTTCACCTAGGACTTTAGCATCTACGTTAAGTGAGGTTGGCTCATACTTTTCTTCTACTGCCCTTACCCGGTTTGGGTTTCAAGATTATGCTAAAATCATGTTAGTGTGTTAGTTTATGATTGCAAAGACCTTTTACTGTATTCCTGTATACTGTCCCCAAGTAGACACGCAGTGAACGTTCGCCAAGCAAACGAGTGAATCCTTAGACCGAACTAGCTGATGTTTTGTCCTCTGCAGAAAAGGGACTTTGCTGCTGAACAACGTCTTTTCCATCGTGCCCGCCATCTTAATGGGATGCAGTGAAATTGCCAAGTCGTTTGAGATAATAATTCTGTCCAGACTTTTGGTGGGAATATGTGCAGGTAAACGCCGCCGCGCTGCGCTGCCATTCTGTGACTTAGAAAAACCGAGAAGAGGGAGAGCAGGTGCCAGGGTGTGACTCCACCTGGGGTCCCCGAAGCACAGAGTCAAGCTGTCCCTCTGCCTCCGCCAGGAATGACGTTCGGGCCCCTATGCTGGTGTCACATGCGGACAATGGGCAGATCTCCCCCGTCTTGTTTCCTGGGAAGAAAACTGTTCTTTGAAAAACTGAAACATGGAATCTGAGATTTGGAGGCTCCTTTCAATCCAGTCCTTTATCTCATGTTTTCTAAACAGCAGATTAGGACCAGTTAGCGGGTGGTGACAGTTTAGTATCATATTCTTTTTCAAAAGAAACGGTGTCACATGTAGTAAAGATAAGGATTGTCTTTTGAAACTTTTGTTTCACTTATTGATCTGTGTACATACGTGAGAACCGGGTGCAATGTAAAATGTATTTCTGTGGTTTTTACGGTGGGTCAAGGTCAAAACAGCTTGAGACGCAATCTAATTTACGACCCCTCTACCGGGAAGGAGTTGATGATAGCGACCTCTCAACTTTTATAGGGGAACTTGAAATTTGCAAAGGGCTTGCCAGTTTCCACTTCACTCATTCCTTCAACACCCACCCGCGGAGGAGGTCAGGGCCTGGCGGAGGTCACTCGGCTCTCGTAAGCCCTGGCGCTGCTCTGCAAACCCTCCGAGCTGTGCCACTCAGGCTGTACTTTGTACCCCAGCGTTTATAGGAAACTCCCCCAGCCTTGCTTCGGCCTGGAGACGTGGGTTGAGCCCTGCTGCCGCCTTCCGTCAGTCAGGTCGGCTTTATTTTAGGCAGTATTTCCCTGGGCCGGTCAGGGCGAGCGAGGTGCCGGGCGCAGAGTAAGGAGGCGCCCTCACCTGGGGTCACGCACCCACCTACGGGGCAAGCGGCCCCTGGAAGTGCCACCCCGGGTGCCTCACCTAGCTGCCTCACTGGGCCCTGGAGTTGCCAAGTCACACTCAGTTTCTCCTTCCAAACACGGGGACAAACAGATTCTTTGGCCGGATGTCAGCAAACCCCTTGGCTGAAGTTACCTGGGACGGCGGAGATGTCAGGGAGACTAGTGTCAAGAGGAATGGTGAGGGACGGCAGGGCTGAGACCAAAGAGGAAAACGAGACTCCCAAAGAGAAGAGCGAGAGCTCATTTCAGGAGTGACTGGCGGGCCCACGGGCAAACCCCCCTCCGTGTCCCCTTTCCCTGAGGGCACCTGGCTGAGACCCTGCCCCTGGCTCTGTGCCAGCCTTCGCTTCCCCTGCAGGGGGCTCAGCTTTATGAAAAACAGATGACTCCTAAAACTTGTCAGCGGGCAGCAGGGGCAGCCACTTTTCTACTGACCGTCCAAAAACTCAGAGCTGGTTCTGACAGCGAAACGTTAGGGTCCAGTGGATATCAGATCACAGCTAAAAGTCCCAACTTTTGCTCTTAAGCATTATTTTAAGTCAGCGGTTCTCAAACTTTGGGGCCTCAGGACGCCTTACACTCCTAAAATGATTGAGGGCTCCAAAGAGCTGTTGCTCATATGGGTTCTATCGATCCATATTTACCATATTAGAAATTGCAACCAAGAAATGTATTGATTCATTTAAAAACAGCAATAATAAGCCCATTACATGTCTTTACAAAAATAACTATATTTTCTAAAGCAAGAACTTTAGTGAGGGAGGTAGCGTTGCTTTACGTGTTTGCAAATCTCTTTAGTGTCTGGCTTCACAGAGGACCTCCGATTCTTAAACTTGCCTCTGTGCTCCACTGGTCGCGATTTCACGTGGCGAGCAGCTTCCAGAAAACCGCTGATGAGAATGCAAATAACATCTCGGTACTGCTCTGAAAATAGCTGTGATCTCACAGACACCCCGAAAAGGTGTCCGAAACTCCCCGGGTCCCCAGATCATATTTGGAGAACGCCAGCCCAAACGTAACCCACGTGCAGTGAATTCTTCCCACGTCTCCTGAACGTGTCAGGAAAGCGTGTACCCAAGCTCCTTAGACATCTTACAAACGATTCTGACAAGCGGGTGAGAGATAAATACGACTTGCTCTCAGTCACCTTCTTGGTGAGAACGCTGAACGCTTTTACCGAAGGAGCTTTAACTTGAAAAGCTATTTTCTCTCACCCTGCTGTCAGAACAGGCCAGCTGGGGTTGCCCCGTGGAGTCATTCTGAAGACAAAATAGAGACTGCTTTCCACCAACATGAAAGGAACCGCATCTCTTCACAAACCACCTGTTTCACGCTGCAATGTTGTTTTAATCAGTCAGAAGTCCTTGCCAATAAGATGCAGCCACCAGGGCCTGTACCTGAGGGGCTCCGCTTCCTCTCCAGCTTTTTGGTCCCTGGACCTGAGGGGTGCCCCGCCCCCAGCACCTAAGGGCTGTCCTAAAGACTGAGCCTCTCTGCTCTGAAAATCGGAAAGAATCTGTATTAATGAACAGTGATGTTCATTACCACTTTCCTTGGCCACATCTGTCTTTAAATGCTAAGCAGAAATATCCTTGGGCAGATGTGCAAAATTTCAACACTCGGCCTTCCATTCCCGCCTGTCTCAGTGTTATTAAATCCCCTCCTGTTACCAGCGGCTCTAACCTCCTCTCGCCCAGCCTCTGGGTCACCTCCGCTTCCTCTGGGTCTTTCTGTGGCCGGGGCCTCACGCTCAGACCGCCCCACCCCTCTCCCCCGTCTTCCCAAGCCTCAGCCTGATGCGTGGGTAGCCGTGTGACACTGGGACTGCTAACTACCCATCACCTCCCTCCAAGATCCCCAGTCTCTCACTGGGCTTTGAAGATGATTGAAAAGAGTAATAAATGTGCACAAAGTTCAGAGCCTGCAAAATTAATTCCACCTTTTCTTAAGGGGATCAGATGTCTGTCAGTCAGATGGGAAAACTTACAAGTTTAAGTGTCGGGGATTCAGAAGTACTCCGAGCATTAGATACATCCCAGACAGCATTTATTCCACAATACATAAATTTTTTAATGCTTATTGATAAATAGCTTGTGTTTCACTATCTTTGAAGGTATCTATGCATCAGTTTATTACATAATATACTGTTTCAGAAGGTCGCGTGGGTGGGCAGGGGTCCTCGGCCTTTCACTCACAGATTCCCCGCAAGGACCAAGGGAGGGGAGAGTGTGGACCACACCTAGGCTTTTCTTCCCTGAGATCAAGCCACTTCGGAGGGAAGGCCTGAAGTCAGGCTTGCCTGTGTCCCCAGGTGACACCAGTCAAGAAGCAATGGCGCCTGTCTACGAACTTCTCTGGTCAGACTATTTTCTCTTTCCTCAAAGTTTAAAGGATTAAGAATTCAAAGAGGTGTTTGCATACTCCAGCAGTTTTGAGAAAGTTTCAGCCCAAGTAATGTGATTCAAATAAACGTATTTGAAGACACAGCGTGTCCCCGCCAGACGAGCATTTCCTGACCGTGTCACTTCCTCCCAGGTCTGTCTTCCAACGTCGTCCCCATGTACTTAGGGGAGCTGGCCCCCAAGAACCTGCGAGGGGCTCTGGGAGTGGTGCCCCAGCTCTTCATCACCGTCGGGATCCTCGTGGCCCAGATCTTCGGCCTTCAGAATCTCCTTGCAAATGCTGAAGGTAAGCTCAGGTCGCCTCCGGGCCTCCCGCTCTCCCTCTGCTCTGCATTCTGGTCTTTTCTCTCTAACCGGCTGGCTGTCCTTACAGGCCCCCGCCTGCCCTGACGCCCGCACCCCCACCCCCCCACCCCCACACCCTCGCCACGTTGGTGGTGACGGATTGGCTGACATTTTCTAGTCCTTCTTACGACGCGGCTGGGGTGGCTTTGAGTGATCAGGAAGTGCTATTGTCTGACTCTCTCTTGGCCTGATGGCAGCTGTCCATACAGGTGCCTGAGGCACGGTGATGACGGCCACCAGTGTGCCAGGCTTTGCGCTTAGTTTCCCCAGCACCACTTCACTTGAGTCTCCCAGCAACAGAGGCTCTGTGTTACCCCATTCCACAGACCAGGAAAGAGTCATTCGACCTGGCCCCTATGGGTGACACCTGTCACCCAGATCCTGACTCCAGAGCCACATCCGCCTCCTCAAGAGCCTAGAGTCTGGACATAGTAGGTGCACAGGAACTCATAACTGCCACTGTTTTCCGTGACCTCCCCTTTGCTTGTCTTGGGTCTCGAGCCTCGGAAGGGAGCTCGCCAGTAGCAACACCAGTCGGAACATCCAAAGTGCGTACTGCAGGCCAGGTACCTGGTCTTGTGTGTTAATCCGCTTAATCTTGCGAACGACCCTATGAAGCACGTGCCGTTAGGGTACCCACCTTACAGATGTGGACCCTGAGCAGAGAGCGATTGGGTAACATGTTCAAGGTTTCACTGGGACACAGACCCAGGTGACTCAGGCCTAGGTCCATGTTTAACCACCGCCCCTTCCCACCTTCCAGCCTGGGGTGGGCGGGTGGGAGCCTCAGAGACGGCTCGCGCTTAGGGGGAGCAGGACCGGTGTTCCAGACGTGGGCAGAGGGTGGAAAAGAGGAAAGGTGCGTTCAGGGAACTGCAAATGTCGTGGCGGACCCTGTTTCTCCCCACCCACCCTCTATCGAGATTCTTCCTCCAGCGGCACCCTTCCTCTGGACAGATGTGTGGACGGCAGGGCCCAGTCTTAGTCGTCTGTGAGTCTCCAGCACAATTCCCGGTCCATAACAGTCGTTCAAAGAACGAGGGAGGGAGGGAGGCCAGAAGACAATAACGTCAGAGAAGTCTCTAGAAGGAAGTGATAATCACAGATCAAAGACTGCAAAAAAGTGGGGTGTCGGGATTTGGCCGTACCTGGATTTGGCAGTTCAGGTTTCCGAGAGGGTTTCAGTGTAGGGTCGAGGGTGGGGGCCCAAGCTCGAGGGTCGGTGCTGTAGGCTACGCAGGGTGAG
>JAQQSQ010001404.1:0-12636 GCA_028627145.1 Eidolon dupreanum
AGCCCCAGTGCCCGGAGGGTGCCTGTCTGGGCACTCCGACCAGCCAAGGCCCCAGGAGAGCCAGATTCTGGTGGCCTGGAGCCTGGTGGCTAAGCCAGCTTTGCCTTCGCTTAGAAGCCTCCTAGTCATGGGCTGCGTTTGGCGATCTAGCTTCAGGAAGGAAATCACACCTGTTCCCAGAGCAATGTTTTTTAACTTTGTTAACCCGAACTACACTTTCAATTGTAAACTAAATGTTCAGAGCCCATTTCCTATCCGTGATTTATGATGCCTCCCTTTCTATGGAATGAAAGCTCAGCACGGATGACGTCCTTGTCCCTTTCCTCATTTCTAACCACTGCCCCCGCCCTCTGGGGATCAGGGGCTGGGAGTGAGGGAGGCGCCCGCGGGAGGCAGCAAGGGCAGGACTGAGCTCGTCACGCTTCTGTAAATTCCCGTTTAATTCCACCTGCCAGTCCGTTTTCCTGCCGTGTACACACAGAGCGACGGTAACGAAAACCCACTAGGCCCCTAATGCACTTGGCGAGTGCTCCGTGCCCGGGTGACACAGCCACATCCCTTCCCAGGTGTGAAGGTGGCTTTTTTCTTCTTGAGGCTAAACAGGACTTCTTTCTGCCAGCACAGGGCAGGCAGCTTCTTAATGATCTTCAAGGAAGGAACCCAATAAGAGAAAAATATCCTTTTTTAATCCCATTTTCCTTCTCGCCTCGCACTGAGCTGTTACTATAGCAACATCCTATCTGCTCCCAGGACAGTGAAGTGTCCCTGTGAAGTAGCCGAGTGTGGCTTTTTCGCTCAGAGAAGGGACACCGCTGTTCATTGACCGGTTTTCCCTGGGTGTCTAAATTCTTCAGTTCTCTGTGACATGCTTAATCCAGGGTTTCCTGTGGCTAAAAGCTACAATTCACTTCGAAACTCCGGATGGTATAATCCTCCAGCCCTTTCAGAAAGGAACTCAGTAGAAATGAATTTACATTTTGTTTTACGATATGAATAGCTTCTCTTCTATGCACTGACTTCAGTTTAGAAAAGACCCCTCTGAGGACAATAATTGTGAGGAAACCTTCCATACGCCTCTGCCACCCTTCCTTACTTGCCTTTCACATGACTTTATATGTGTAATACATATTAGATATGTAATGAAAACGTATATGGAATGAAAATATATAAAATAAATAACATAGAATGAAATATTTCCAATACACAGAAAAGAACAGAAACCGAGGTAATAGGCATTGACGTGTCTCAGGCTTCACCAGCGCTAACCGGGGTGGGGTGTTACACTTTTCGAATTTGTGAGAAATAGATGGTTACAGAGCGGCATCTCTTCCAAGTTCACGGATATCTTCTCCATCCAAGCCTTTACATCTTTGTCACAAATTTATGTGCAAGACTTTTTTTTTGTCAGCTTCCTCCTAATCGGGGGGCAGGCATTTCAGCTGCAAAGGGTTTCCTGGTCTCCTGGGAAGCTAAGAGCCCCAGGGCCAACCCCGGTTCCTATGTCCTTTCTTCTATTTCATGGGCAATCCTTACGAGCGGGAGTCCAAGTAAGCCTTCCCAAATGAGAGGACTTACTATTTTCAAATTCAAACAGTCAAATCAGAGGGTGATTTGGGATCCTGTGCAACACAGGAAGCCCCAGGCCTTCTCTCCAAGGTCACACAAAACACTTGGTGAGTCCGAGATTGTGTCTGTTCAAAATAAGGTGATAAAGGGTCAATGCTGTCGCCCTGGGGTGGGGGTGGCTTGCTCGTGGGCATCCTGAATGAGGCTATTAGGACTCAGGTGAGACCATCACCTCAGATCAATGGTTTGTGGTTATCGATTTGGACCAGCCTGACGGAGAAGAAGCCCTATGCATTATCGCTACAAGAACTTGATTTATACTTGCAATTTAGAATTTGTGTTTTCATTCAATTCTGTCAATATCAAAAAAAAAAAAAAAAAAGGAATATCCTCATTTCAAAATCTGACATTTGGATTTTGTCCCACGATTTAGTATGTCTGCTAAGCAAGACAACTGTCAGTCTAGGTCATCTGCCTTCAACAACAACTTGCAACACAAGTAATCAGGGAGAAAAACAACCACAAAACAAACAAACGAAAAACCACCTCTGAAATCAGGCTTCAAGGTTTCCAAAAATAAAAGAAACAGACTTTTTTCATCTGCCCTTACATACTGTCATTTCTCATCTCATCACATGCCCCACGGAAAGGTTATTCTCCTGGAAAGGGGTGACTCAGAACGCACTTTGGGCTGTGACATGTGAAGTGTCTGCCAGTGCTAGACAGTGACTCTCTTTCTTCTCAAAGTCACATTCCACAGGAAAGGCAAAAATAAAACAAGCTGACCGATAAGCGCCCAGAGTAAGAGGGTGACCAAGAAAAACTGCTCGGGGGACTTGTTGGAAAGGATGTCTAGGTCTCAGAGAAGCCAGGCCCCCCGGGGGAGGTTCATCCCTTCCACAGGCGGCAGGCGAGGCCTTGAGGTGAGGCAGATGTGGATGCACAGATTGTGCTCCCAAAGCCAACAGCACTTCACAGTTTATAAAGACATTCACGCCTATTCTTTCATCCTACATGGACAGGTGCAGGGATTTGTTCAAAGACTAAGTGCAGAAAAAGACACTTGGGGAAAGGGCCATTCTCAGCAGGTCCTGGTCTCCTCCTCATACATGCACTGGCTCTCCTTGACACCCACCCACCCACCCAGGGGACTGCTGGTTGTCACAGAGCCAAGGGTGAGGGCTGCCACCTTGCTCCCGCTCCTCACCCTCCCTACGGCGTCTTCTAGCTTTGGTTCTCAGGAAGAAAGAGACCTTCAGACAGCATCTTCCGTCAGTTCCCTCTTGAGTTTGGTGCTGAGCGTGGACCACAGAGCTCTCTATGCCTGATCAGCCTAGACAGCACAGGACCCATCACTGCTCTTTGAGGCAAGACAGCCTCAGGATGCCACCAGCTGATGGCCCCTCTGAGGGAATCTATTGTCCACAGGCTCTGTTTCAAGGAGGTGGGTGGTCTACCCAGCCCTGAGGCTGCAGGACCACCCGTCCTTAGATGGCCAGTCACCTGTGATGTGGCACAGCGCAGAAGATATTATGGCCAGATTACTCGTATCGGGAACACGTACAAGACAATCCCAAGAAAATGCGGCAGTTAAGAGAGGCCACGTACAACATAGAAAAATGTTGACCGCCTGTAAGCAGAGGTGGGCAGTCCCGCCTGTAAGCAGAGGTGGGCAGGGGACTGCAGACACAGTGACACCAAGTGGCCCATGAGCGAGTTTTAAGGAAGAAGGGAACTGCGTTCATCCTCACAGATCTCTTGGCCAGTCCGCATGGAGCCCTCGAAACAATCCTCTTAATTCTGTAGAAGATTAATGCCACCTTCAAATATTTTAAACTGCATTTAAAAATTTCACGTATTCTTAAGCACTTCCAACATCTAATTTAAAAATTAATTTTTTTTCCGAGGACTTAAATAACTTTTATGAATAAATCAAAATAATAAATATGGTGAACCTTAAGTTCTCTTAAAAGTTTCAGTATTGTTTATAAACTATAAGAGTTCAACTTACCATCTTGAATCTAAATCGATTACTTAATTAGGTGTTTCAACCTAAGTCACAGGCTGATCTGTTTCTTTAATTAACTATATTCTTTTAAAGATTACAAGTTCATAAAATTCTAAAGATATACAAATGCCTTAACATAGTTCTGTGGATTTGATTCTCTTAAACACTTCTCTACTTAATTCCAACTCTTTCCAAAGGTGACAAATGATTAACTACTATGTTTTTTTACATCATCCCATGCAATTATTTTAGGCTTTGCTTCCATGTAATTTTTGGGATTGGCTTCTCAGCTTTCTAGAGGGTGCATCATAAACAGAAATTTTAGCTGGGGCACTGACTAGATTCTTTATGGTGACTCATGTGGAACCAAATGAGCTCTATTTATCGTTGCCATGGTGATGATTTCATAACTCAAAGGAGTTGGGCATGGAACCCTTGGCCTTAAACCCAAGTTATATCTATACCGTCCCCACCCAGCTGGCTAAATCAATTGACTAAATTTGTCCTGTCGTGCTCCTAAGATGTAAGTGTGTTTCCAGCTCAGGAAAGATGACTCATTAAAATCCTGTATTCTACCATATTTTATATGGGATCATACAAAGTTTTCAAATATTAAAATGTATCTAATTAAATTTTTGATATCCCTCGTGGCTTTGTTCCATAATTCAGTCACAAATTCTGAAGTCATTCAATTCACATAATTCATTTGATGAATGTTTGAAAAAACAGAGGAGTCAGGTTCTCTGTGGCCAGGGCTGTCCTGACTTTCACTCGTGAGCTGTACTGAGTACTGGTTTGGAGTGAGGGCTCTGGAGTCAGGTGGGGCTTAATGTCTGGGCTCCGTCACAACTCCTTACTCTTAACCATTATCCTACAGAAATTCTCACAAAGTGTGTGCACACGTGTGTGTGTGTGTGTGTGTGTGTGTGTGTGCATGGTCAAACACCTCAAAAGCTTCTCTGACTCTTCCTGGCCTCAGATAACCCTGAGTAGATAAACACTGTGTGATGGTTAGCTTTATGTGCCATCTTGGCCAGGCTGTGCTGCCTGGTTATTTAAGCGAACACCGCTCTACGGTGTGCAAGTATTTCGTAGACGGGGTTAAGATTTACAGTCAGTTAGCTTCAACTACAGATTATCCTCAATAGTACGGGTCAGCCTCATCCAGTTGAAGATCTTATTTGAGGGTCCCAAGGAAGAGAAATTCTGCCTCAACACAGTAACATCAGGTCCTGTCCAGTTTCCAACCTGCTGGCCTGCCCCAGGGAATCTGGACTTTTGGCCCCCACAATCGTCTAAGCCAATTCCTTGAAATAGAGAACCCTGGAGAATTCTAACATACAATGGTTTCCTTTTTCAGTTTTGTCTTTCCTTCCCTGCCTGTCTCCCTGCCTTCCCTCCTCCCTTCTTTCCCCCAAATCCAAAACAGCAAACTATGGTTATCCTTCCTGGGAACGGTAGTAGTTGCTACACATAATGTCAGCAAAGAAAAATTCAGTAACTTAGCTTTTGGAACTGAATTCTCCTTCAGTGAAGAATTACTATCTTAATCTCTATTTAGTGAAATGAGTAACTAAAAGTATGTGACTCTTCTCTACCATGATACGTAATAAAAGTGTTTACTTGGTGCCCCCTGCAGTGTTAATTCCGATGTCAACCAATACATACATTAAGAACCGGGTGTGTCAAGCACAGACCACATATGGCTTTCTTTCAGTGTCTTTTTGAGGACATGGAAAGAAACCTAAAAGCAAAAATTCACACAGATGTTGCTAGGGGCGTCAGCAGGATTTTGGTAATGTCCCCATGGGCTACTGGAAGGCGACAGGGGTTCCATGGGTCAAGGGCCCCATTACGACTGATGACAGGTAGCCTCTTGAGCTCACTTCTCACATTGTCCTTGGCCCTAAGAGCGGAAAGACCCCTGGCTCATGTTGTTAGGTTGTTGGCAATCCTTTTTGCTCTGAAGTTCTTGGTGAGATGCATTGGCTGGGCTTGGGGGAGTTAGGGAAACTCTCCACTGTTCTAGAAATCTCTTCCAGGTCCTCCACAAAGCAGTCAGAACACTCGTGGCCTTCAGTCCAATTTCCAGGGTTCCATGCTTGGTCTTTCTTGTATGCCCCCTAACGCGAATGATGATGGCAGCCCCCGAGCTTTCCAGATGGCTGGATTTTTGAGCTCGTTAGTATCTGCAAGATGCCCAAGTTTATTTTAGAGGAACCTCCCACTGATGTTTAGGTGTGAGTCAAAGAGCGCCACAACCCACATGTAAAATCTGAACCCGAGATTAGGGCTACTGACCCTCTTGGCTCCACCCCACTGTCTGGAGGCCAGTGACACCTCGCTTGGATTCCTGAGTGACACGCTTGGCCCCATAACTTCACCTGGGGTTCTGCTCCAATGTTACCTTTCCAGAGAGACCACCTAGCCGGTCTAAAATAATGTCAGCTGTCTCTGGTTCTGTTTCTTTTACCCACCTGGCTATATTTTTCTTCATAACACGGGTTTCTCTAGATATTACATTATATATCAATTTGCTATTTTCTATCTCTTCTATTAGAATTTAGACTTCTTGATAGCATGTTTTTTTTTTTTTTGGTCAGTTTGGTTTAATTCTACATGCTGTCCCAGCATTCAGTAGAGACTCAATAAATATTTGCTGAGTGAATAACTTGCTATTTACATCTGCTCACTAATTGCCAACTAGTGAGTAGAAGACACTCAAATGAAAAAATCCTAATCATTCCTTTTTTTTTTTTTTATAGAGGCCTACGTATGCAAACACTGAGTTGAGTAAGTCACATCTGGTCCCCGCTCTCATGGAAGTTCTAGAAATATTAGGTGAATAGAAATAAATAAATGTAATTTATCTCACATCAACATATAAGAGAAACACTAAATAATGTTTTGGTTTGGCTATGTGTGCTCATAGTTTCTTCCAGTTCAAAATTAATATAAAAAAAACCCACATTTTTTTCCTAAGGAAAATGCTGACCACGAAAGGAAGTGAAAAGTGCCTCCATTTTGCTTTGCCCGCCCCGGACAGAGAGGGTGCAGGGCAGGACGCCCGCGGCCCAGGGAGAAGGGACGCCGTGGGTGCGAGCGCCCTGCCCTGGCTCACGTCGCAGGGGAGGGGGTGGGTACGAGGGTCCGGGGCGCATGCGCACGACGCTCTGCTTGTCCCCTAGACCCGCGGGGCCAGCGGGCAAGAACCTGGCCTCGATGCTCAGAACTTTGCTCTCCCATACACACCTGGAGACACTACGGAGGAAGGAGGAGACCTGGGGGATGGGTGGGGGGTTGGACGTTAGAGCCACAACCCTGTCCCTTCCAGAGCCTCTTCCTCACTGTGGGCGGGGTGGTGGCGGTCCCGCAGGAGCGCTGAGTTCCAGCTCCCACAGTGCTGAGTGCCAGGTCCCACGGGAGTACTGAGTTCCCGTCCCGCAGCAGCAATGAATTCCAGGACTAGGCTTCGCGCGTGCATGGACAATGCGAAAGCGTGGCAGAACAACCCAGTTTGTTCAGGGAACAAATATTTGCCTGGGGTCTTCACGCAAGGCTACATGCAAGGCTCTTCCACACTTCTCATCCTTCGGGGTGCTTGGGAATTCCAGAGTCCTCTCCCTCCCCACAACCTGCCTGGCTTATTGGGAGTCCCCAGTGGGGTGTGGGACAAAGCCCTGGTGATGAATGACCATTCCGCTACTTTACTGCACAAACACTTCACAGGGGGGATGAGCAACTACACAACAGGATTCTCGGCTCCTCTACTAGAAAAACGTATTGACACCAACTCAATGCATCTCCACTGTGCACAGAACACTGATATTTTCTACCAAAATGTCAAAGGAGTTAACAATATTAATAATTCAATAGCATGTACCTTTCTCATTGCCTTGTAAACACACGGCTGTATTCTTAAAGGGTACAGGGGAGCCATACGAATAACTCAAAATTCATGCGTATATCTACATATAGTGCCTAGAACAATGATGTTAGGTGTGTGTAGTAGGCATGTGTGGATGGACGGACAGATGGACGGGTGGATGGATGGATGGATAGATGGAGGGAGGGATGAATTAATGAATGCTGTGTGATTTGAGGGCTGATGATGTGTTACTTAAAGCTCCAAATAAGGCAGACAACACAGTCAAGGAACAGAAAAACCTACTGTGAGGTACGAAATTGTTTCTAGAGGAGATATTCTGAAAATACAGAGATTGGAAGTCAGCGGCTCCATACTGTTTAAACCTGCAAGATGAGGAGCTAACAATCTGCAGACAATCATGCACAGGTTTGTTTTTTTTTTTTTTAGTGGCAGCCTTCTTTGATCCTGCCTTTGTAGTTATTTAGAAAGAAAATGATAATTATCGAAAGACCTGCCTAAACCACGATTTGGTATTTCAAAGGCTACTGGCTTTCGTGTGATATGAGTTGAATTATCATGCAGAAAATGACTACCTTCTGAATTACTTGGGACGCTCAAAACTCTGGAGAGAAAAATAGAATACCACTGTCTGTTATCAGACCACTTAAAAAAAATAAAGAGAGAAATATGGCTTTTCATACATTTGAATTTCCTTGGCTAAATAGGGCAGCCCCCTCAAGGCAAGCTTGGGGACAGAACGTGAATAAATCTCAGTGCAGCTGCTTATCTATCTCCAGAGGGTCACTGTCTCTTATGTCACTTACGGATTTTAAAAACGTGTTGTTATGCTTTCATGGTGGTCATTATGGAAGAATGTGATTGAAATTTTAATTATTAAGTAGAAAGGACTGTGAAGCACTTTCACGAGGCGTCTGGAGTTCCCGGAGTGACAGGCCATCAGCACAGCCCATGTGACCCTGGAAGCGAGTTATGACGGCCCTGGGACTCCCGCCAGGTGGAGGCAGTGGTCTGTCTCCCTCCTACCGGCTACTTGTCTCCTGAAATGTCTGCAGTTTCTGCAGAGCCAGTGTGTAGACCAAACGCTCGGTAATGTGAAAACACCAATTACTGCCTTCCTAGATTGAAACGAAGTACCCTTGATTTAATAGTAAAGGAGCATTTCCACACAAAAAAAATGTTTCAACCAGTAAGCACAAAGGTTATGCTTAAAATATGTACGTTTTTTCTTTTTCTACAGGGCGACGGTACTCAGGGGATCAGTTGCACGCTTACCATGACAGCGACTTCACGCCTGCTGAGGTCTGCACCGTGTGAAGTGCAGTAGGCGGGCAGCAAGCTTTGTCAAAGGAGAACGATCGCCGGAAATTTGGGGGAAAGTGAGGAGCACAAAGTTACTAGGACTTGACTAGCACTTTGCTTTAAACCTTATAATCACCAAAAGCCATTCTGGTGTCTTTTTAAAGCTGCAGAAAATATCGTTACGTGGATAGCCTCAACGTCCTTCTTCCAATCTGAAGAGGGGACGGGAATGAATAAAGAACCATGACCTCTCCGGGCAGCGGTGCCTATAAAGCCAGCCTGAATCTTCTACACTGAAAGGTGCCTTTTTTTGCTCAGCCCAGTCCCTGGTTGAGACACCTTGCAGGTGCGGTGACTGCCACCTTGCAGGTAAGGTTTGTGCCTCGGGTTAACGACATGGGGATCCCAAGCAGATTGCGCAGTAGGTGTGTTGTGGGTTCTCTCGCTGCCAGCCTCCCGCAGGAAATGCTGCGTTTTCTCTCTTAACCCCAAGAACATTCTCGGAGATATACTGGAGGTGATTTAATCCCAGCACACGGTGCATGTTAAGTAATCTACTGGGTTTTAGTTTTGTTTGAAAGTCCAAGCTGCATACTCATTGGAACACACTGGGGGCCTGTCTACAAATCCCTCGACCTGTTTAGAGGAATGTTGGGGACGCCTGGCCTGCAGGGCACCCGGGACTTCCTGTCCCCAGCCTCTCAGAGACCCGCCCTTGTTTGTCTGCTCTGGAAACTCCCTCACAGACAATTGTTTCCCTTGATTTTCTCACCTCTGTTTAGAACTTTCCACTTACAGGTGGATTTCTTCAGGGTTCTAGGAAACACTGATGTGGTACCTTGTGCTACGATTTGCCTCTTTCTCCTTCACTGTGGAACAAGGGCCTTCAGTGACTTATCCCACAATGAGAGATTTCAGTCTAGAACTGAGTCAGCAGAAATACTTAAACTGAAAGTGAGTTTCCTGGTGTTGCTTACATTCTCTGTGCAGGTAGCACAATGTTGCTGACCTTTCGTGGAGGACATATTCATCCTCCAAATTACAAATCCACGTTTCCTCAGTTCAACCATCCAATCATTCAACTTCTGCAGTGTGCTCATAGGGTACATAAAAGCCATGACTTCCACCGCCATGAGCGTGACTTCCAGGGAAGGCCACGGTGACGGCTTCCCGCCTGGACGTCCACAGTGCAGCCCCAGTCCCCGCTGGCAAGATTCGGCGTACCGACCAGGGGTCACTTTTTATCACCTGTACTTCCGACTAATAACTCAGTAAACATTCCACCTTCATCAGATTTCCCAGGAGCAGAAATGAAGGTCAAAGGTGTCCTCCGAGATGGGGAAAACATTTTCTAACCAGTGGCTCGGAGGCGGGGGTGGTGTATGAAGAGTATTGGGGAGTCTGGGAGAATGAAGTGGAAATGGCTCGACGTGAGTGAAGAACAAGGGACCAGTGGAGGAGAGAAGAATGTGGGAGAAGAGGAGGCCACAGGGTGGAGAGCCCAGAAAACAAACTAGACCGGACGCGGGAGCTTAGGGTTTTAGCCCGAGTCACTGAGTGGGGTGCGTTAGTGCCATGTTTGTAAGGCAGTGATAAAAAGGGTGGCGGGTGAGCAGGGAGGCACACTGCAGGCGGGGAGAGAGTACAGTGGCCCCCTTTTCTCTGGAGGATACGTTCCAAGACCCCCAGTGGATGCCTGAAACCACGGGTTGCACCAAACCCTACATATACTATAATTTTTCCTAGACGTACATGCCTATGATAAAGTTTAATTTATAAATTAGAAATCTCATAGATAGAAGATTCATTTTTACTGTACATCATAGCAACTTAGGGTATGATTCTTTTCTTTCCTTATTTAGTCGAGAACTTCTACCTTTTCGCTTAAAGGGAGCATTTTAGGGCTTCTCCGTGGCATATCCAAATCGCCAGCATCACGGCTCTTGCACTTTGGGGCCATTATTAAGTAAAATAAGGATGACTTGGACACAAGCACTGTGATATGTGACAGCTGATCTAAAAACTGAGATGGCCACTAAATGACTAGCAGGCAGGCGGGGCATACAGCTGGGCACACTGGACAAAGGGGTGACACATGCCCTGGGTGGGGCGGAGCAGGATGGTGAGAGATTCCATCACGAACTCCGAACAGTGCGTGATCGAAAACTCATTGTTTATTTCTGAAAATTCCCATTTAGTATTTTTGGATAGTGGTGTGCCACCGAAAACTGAAACCCTAGAAAGCAAAACTGCAGATAAAAGGGGACTATTCTCGGCTGTTACAGAAGTTGAGGCGAAGGATAGAAGACCCCGGGTTAATGGGGAAGAAGAGATGGATGTAAGAAGCATCAACAGCTGCGATCAGTCGGTGACCAATCAGCTGCTGGGCTAAGAGTTCGGAGCGTGGCCGCGGATGGCCATGTGGGCTGCTCGCTGCGAGGGCTGATACACGGGGAGGTAGGCAGGTCTGCACGTCGGTGACGGGCGACACAGAAAAATGAGCTCGAACATCGATATTCTGCACGTGGCGTGCTTGTGAGAATCACAAGGGGAGATTCTAGTAGGCGGTTTGGAATTTCATCCTGGGGCTGAAGACGGTGCTCTCCCTAGGGAGACAGACTTGGGCACAACAGCTACAGGACAGGACCCAACACCGCAGGAATAAACGAGATGGTGCAAAGGAGGGCCTGGTCTGAGAAGAATGAAGGCCCAAGAATGATCTCCTTGAAACGCCGCGTTAGAGGGTGGGTAGCAGATGAGCTTGCGATGACGACTGTGACGATGCCAGCGCAAGGGCGTTGGAGAGGCAGATGAGAAGGTGCCGCCGCAGTGGGTGGAGGAGCCAGCAGCCGGCGGAACCAAACACGGCAGAGTCCGCGGCGAGGTGGGGCCGCATACGGGAAGGACCTAAACACATGTGATGCATCCTATTTTTCTTCCTCTTTGCACACAGTATTTGCATCTATAGACTGCCTCCCAATATAGTCAAAGCCTGGTCTATTTGGAGAGATCAGATCAAAAGTGAGCCTGAGGTCATTTATATTTAACGATGTTTCCTAGATAGCATTCTTTTAACTCTAATCACAATGTCTAGCAAAGGCCAAATTCCAGCTATCTCTGTGGAAATAACACAGGGGGACATAGTTTTAGGGCCTGATTTGGTATTCTGTGAATATTGTAGCATGTGCTCTTCCATTACCTAAAAGCTAATGACAATCTAAATTAGTCATATGGCCCAAAGCAAAGATAAGGTGGCTTGTGTGTCTGACCAGTCATTAAAGTGCATCTTTCTGGAAAAGTCTCTTCTCAAGTGAAATGACACCATGATATCCTATCAGCAGTAGAGCTAACCTTATTAAAAGGGCTACTTTGAATGACTCCCCAGGGTAGTCATATAAAAAAAGAATCAAAATTTAATATGTTGTTAGCAGAGATTGACTTTCAAAAAAAAAGTGGAATTAGCTGAGAATTGCTGATGAAACATTCTCTAGCTGGCAAATATACTGATTCTCCGGAGAACGGCGGCAATAAAAAAAAAAACAGAATATGTTTTGCATCCCAAAGTGGGCGTTCTTGAAATAATCAATGAGTTTTGTGCTAAACTGGCTTAATATCTTATGTACACAAATACCATAGCCTCAGGCTGATAATATGTTCCGTTTCCTCAGAATTCTTTTGCTCAATCTGTTCGTTTGTTAGGTGAAGCACTTACTATGGAGAAGGGAATAGATAGAGAGGTGTCAGAAGTCCTGGGCAGAGGAGATGACAACAGACGAGAAGGCAGGGAGGGAAGTACCTATAAAGAAAATGGTGCCCAGTGAGAATTACGGGTAACTGAACACCAAGGGGTTCCCAGGTGACATGACCAGCAGAG
>JAQQSQ010001405.1:0-12633 GCA_028627145.1 Eidolon dupreanum
GGGCCAGGCCGCGGGAGCCACGGAGCCACGTACCAAGAGGCTTTCAAACTTTTTTGCTTCCGTGATGTGGACCCAGCTGTCCTTCTCCACCACCTTGATGTGCTTGACCTCGTCATTGAACCTGGGCAAAGCGCACACGCCTCAGGAGCCGCCCAGCCCCTCGGTCCGGGCTCATCAAGAGTGTGGGGGGCAGGGGCACAGGCCCGGCCTCGGCTCCCACCCCCGCTCCTGCGGGCATGCCCCTTCGACCTTCGCCCAACAGGCCCTTCACCCCACCCCAGCGGAGCCGACCCCCACTGCCTGTCTCCATCTGTGGGTCCCCCTTGCTGGTTTGGAGCCCAAACTCCAGGTCGGCGTCTAAGGCCTCAGGCCCTGAAGCCCCACGCCTCTCGTCCATCCAGACACTTCCCAGGTCAGGGTTCTGCTCGCTTCCTCCTCTGCACTGGGACTGTCCCCCTCCTCCCGTCCCCCCACTGCCTGGTGAAGCCTTTGCAATGCGGTTTACACGTCAAAGGTCTGACCTGGGCCCAGGAGGCTGAGGGAGCAGCCCCAAGCCCAGCCCCAAGCCCAGCCCCGACCGCAGCCCCAAGCCAGCCCCGACCCCAGCCCCAAGCCCAGCCCTGACCGCAGCCCCGACCCCAGCTCCAAGCCCAGCCCCAAGCCCAGCCCCAAGCCCAGCCCCGACCGCAGCCCTGACCCCAGCTCCGCAGCTCCGACCACGTCTCCCGAGTCTCTCCCACGCGGCATGTCCCTCCCCAGCTGGCAGCCCCAGGCTCTTCCCCAGACATGCCAAGCACAAGCCCGCCAGGCCCCAGATCCCATCCCGTGGGCGTCCTAGGCCAGTGGTGACCAACCCCAGTCAGATTCTGTCTCTTGAAAGGGTGATGGCAGACCCATGAGGGCAGCTCCTGGGAAGGGCACCCAAGTTGAAGGTCACTGGCTAAAGCTGCAAGACGGCAGCAGTGACCTCTGTGTGCTCTCCAAGGCCCCCTGTGGGACTGCTGGGAGGTCCCTGAGCCCTCACGGTATCCCTGTCACTGAGCTTCTCTGGTCCCCATGACCTGAAAATGACCTGGCACGCCCACCGGGCAGCTGAGGGCTGCCGGCCGCTGGGTTGTCACGCAGGGCCCAGGCCAGCCGCGCTGTGTAGACCCATCTCAAAAGTGTCCTGGTTTGAGCAACTACTCCACAGCCACACACCCGGGAGCTGGAGGGGACGTGGCCTTGGGGGTGAGAAGAACGTGGGGGCTGGGTCCCCTGGCCCGCCGGCCGCACGTACTTGATGCTGATGGCGAAGCGCTCAGCCTCCGCTGGCCTCTCCCTGATCAGGTAGGTGCCGCTGGCGTGGGATTTGAGCAGGTTGTCCGTCTGCTGTCTCTCCATGTTGCCTGCGAACCTAGAGGAGCCGGGAGATGTGGCTGCACGGGTCACAGGGCCTGTGACGGCACCCGCCCTGAGCCAACGGCTGTCACCCGCGTAACGCCCCACGGGTGGGGTCCAGAGGAGACGGAGGGGTCGCATCTGCCCGTGAGCACAAGGGGCACAGGAAGATCGTGGGGCATGAGGACCCCCGACCTTGGCCAGTGCCCTGGGGGTCCCGCTCTACAGAACCCGAGGCCTACAAAATGTTTCACTACCTCAGGAGCAGTGATAAGTAAAAACGGCTCACGTGCGCACAGCTTTTTTTTGTTGGCACACACCGACGACCCCCAACACCTCCGTGGACAGGTCTCGGACAGACCTTGACAGAAGGCTTTTCCCGCCGCCCCCGCTGACGGGGAGCCACCGCCCCGACACTGACCCTGTGCCCTGCCTCCTCGTCAGGCTGAACCGGACCTCGTATGAACATGGAGCAACCAAGGGCGACTCCACGCTAACAGTCAAGTGCAAGTCGCAGCTCGGGCCTGCCCGCGGGAGACCTGGTGCGGGCGGAGGACCCGTGTGGTCAGACTGACTCTCAGACACGACAGAGCTGCCGAGGCGAGGTGCCAGGGACGGGCAGGTGCAGGCACGCTGCACCGCCGAGCACGGGGGGCCTCAGGGACGAGCCCCAGACGGAGACTCCTGAGGCGAGGTACTCGGGGTGGAGGGCTGCCACCCCGAAGCCGCCCGTTACAGTGGCCACTGCAGCGCGTCTCTCTCCGAGGCAGCCCGGAGGCCCAGCAGGTGGAGCCAGAAAAGCTGGACCCAAGTCCGACCGGTGACTCGTCACCAGAACGTCGACCCTCCCTCATCTAAAGCGCCTCATGTTCTCATCAAGCGACGGCACGAGGACACACGCGATTGTCAGTTTGGCCTTAAATGAACCACTTTCGTGTATTCTATACAATAAATCTTAAGATCACGCAAACAAAGGGCTTCCTTCTCCCAGACGTTCAAACCTGGTGACCTGTCTGGCGAAGGGGAGACAGAGCCGACAGCAGAGAGGAGCCCCCAGGCTCCACCGGCCTGGGGAGCGCCGAGACCCCAGACCCGGCTCGCTCTTGGGGGTGGGGGCCGCACCCCACAGCCAGGAGCCAGAAAGTGCACTCACCAGGGGTAGGCCGCGTAGTCCATCTCCCGGGACGGTGGCCGGCCGATGGGTGGCTGGCAAAGGAACGCATTCCAGTTAACCCCCAGGGCCGCCCGGAGTGGGGGCCGGAGGGGCCTGTCAGCAATGACCTGCTCCTCGGGCCCCAGAGCCACTGGATGGCACGGTCCCAGAGGGCAGCAGCCTGCACTCACCACCTCTGGGAGGGTTTGGCCCGATGAACAACTGACTGACTAAATGACTAAATGAATGAATGAATGAGGAACCATCAGCTAATGCCCAGTTCCCAGGAGCAGAGGAACGGAAGGTGGCGGCAAGCCCTCGGCCGGGGCTGGGGCCTTCCCCATGGCTCCCTGGGCAGGCGTCTGGCCGGCAGCAGCATGGCCCAGGCGGCAGCCGCACGCGGGACGGCAGGTCTGGGGACGAGACCCCTCACTGCGGCCGCCTCGGCCAGAGCCCCGGCCTGGCCTCCCCTCGCTGGGCCGGAGGGAGGCAGAGCCTCCCGGACCACCGGCCCCTTCTCCGCCCGCTCACCACGCAGACAGGGAAACTGAGGCCTGGGGTGGGGGAGAGACCAGTGAGTGAGTGGAGCCTTTCCTCCCCTGCTGTCTGCAGACACCATCAGACATGGCCCAGGACTTTCCCACCGAGCTGTCTTTTGTTTTGTTTTGTTTTTTTGCGGGGAAGGGCGATTCCGTTTATTCAAGGCTGGCTGCTTGATGCCTTGTCAGGGACGAGAATTTGCTCCCGGCCACACGGATGAAAGAAACGCCATGACGCCTTTCTCTGCTACCGCACCCTGGCTCTGACCCCCGCGTCTGAACCGTTGCTCCCTGCAGCCCCCAAGGGCCGTGCGGCAGGCTGAGCAGACGCAGTCCCCACGACCGGGGGAGGGCGGCTGGTCGTCGGTCCACCGCCGCGGCCTCAGGGGCGGCCGGTGCCTCGCGGACACCCACTGGCCCCGAGCAGGAGTGCGCCCCTCTCCTCGGTGCCCCCCCTTCTCACGGCTGCGCCCTCACGCCCGGGCCAGCTCAGGACGGCGCTAATGGGGGCCTTCCAAGCGAGGAGACAGCCCTCAGCACCCCGCACCTCGGCCGCTGTGTTCCAGAGGCTTCTGCGTAAATGCTCACCCTTCCGTCCACGGGGCACGGCTTCACAGACGCGCTCGGGAAGTAGCCCGACTTCCTGGTTTGCAGCAGCCGACCCTGGAAGGGGACAGATGCTCAGGGCCGGCGGGGCCTGGCGAGGGGCAGCGGCCAGGGGGTTGGGGGAGGCGTTGCAACGTGTGCTGTTTCCTTAGGACAGGATAAGGGTAGTTCCTGAGAAGCGGGTGACGGCGTCACCTCCCTGCTGTGGCCTCGAGTGACCTCAGAACCACGTGGGGTGGGAGGGTGAGGGGTGCCCCCACTTCACGGGTGTGAACACTGAGGCCCAGAGCAGCGAAGCGGCTGGCCAGGAGTGGGGACCACAGCCCTTCTCCCGCCAGAGGGCAGCGGACGCGGCCGGGGGCGTTCCGGGGCAGGGCACGACCTGCACCCTCCCGGGCCCTCTGCCTGGAGGAGCCTCGCGGTGTCCCCTGCCTGAGCCCTCCGCTCGGCGCCAGCCAAGTGTCTCCGCGAGGCCACCAGCGACAGCTGAGGGCCCTGGCCACACTGGGGCGGGGGGCTGGCGGCCGGGGTCCGGCCGGACAGGCTCTGTGCCGCAGACACCCTCCCGCACCTCCCCCGGCTCCGGGTATGGGGAGGCACCGCCAGCGCCACAGGGGGCCGGGGAGCGTGAGCTGACAGGGACCCCGCAGAGCCACGGCGCCGGCAAGAGCGGGCGCCCACACCGACACCCCGCACCAATGTCCACTCCGAGCAGGGCACCCAGGACCTGGCCAGGCCGAGCACCCGAGCTCCATGGCACCACGCTGCTCCCTGGGGCCCCAGAGCCCCAGCTCGGGGCCCGGCAGCAGCACCCGGGGCTCCACCTTCTCAGGCCTTGGAAATGCTGTTTCGTGGCCCAGGGCTGTGAGCGGTCACACGGATGCTGTCTCCCCTCCCACCCAGGGGAGGACGGCGCCGGGTCTGGCCGTAGCGTCCCCAGAGCCCAGAACGGTGCCAGCTGCCCCGTGATGGTGCTGGACAGAACTGGGGCGCGGTGCGCATGGCCAGGGGGAGGGTGTGCCGGACGCAGCAGAGACAGGAGGAGTACGGGGGCTTCCTCTGTCGGGACACCGCGGCCCCCCCAGGTGAAGGCTAGCACCCCAGGAAGATGGAGCCCATGGCCTGCTAACAGCCCACCGCTCTCCAGCCTGTGCTGGGGGCCCTGCGTTTCTACCCCAGGGTGGGGGCTGGGAGAAGCCAGGGCCTCCCCCCCTTCCAGGCCCCAGGACCCACCTCCCACCACTGGGACTCGGGGTCCCCCCTCAGCAGCTCGATCACGTCGCCCGTCTGGAAGGTCAGCACCGGCTTCCCGGGGGGAGCGGGGTTGCCGTGGTAATTCTGCACAGCCACCATCTTGGGACCTGTGGGGGACAGGGCAGGAGGGGGTGGCTCGGTGGCTGCGGCCCAGCGGCAGCCTGCCCCACTGCTGACCTTGGTCTCCCTCCCGGACGAGGGGACAGGTACTTGCATGCCACTCCCTAAATCCTTCCCCAGACTCCATGTGTTATGCACATTCATGTGATTGGCAGATTAACAACACAGGGAACCATGGCGGTGACAGCCGCTTATCGATCGGCACTTCGCGCATTTTCTTCCAAACACTTTTCAAATCTATGTGTGTCCCCACGTGCAGCAGGATACGGGGTCGGCCGGGCCCAGGAACTGGCCAAGGCCACACGGCTGGTCCCGGGCAGCTCGAGGGCAGAAACCGGGGTCCCAGCTGAGCCCCGAGATCACGCAGGCCTCGTAGGCGGCGCCCTGCTCTGGCCCGGCCGCCCCACGTGGGCCCAGCGGCAGGGGCAGCGTGGTTTGGGTCGTTTTCTCGTGACCAGGTTCAGGCCGTTGCTGCTGCCCGGACCACACGGACACATCACAGAACACGACGCTTTCAGTTCCCAACGTTTAAAGCCTGTGACGTGACGCAGAACGGGAGACACGTGGAGACGGGAACAGTAAAGGGACAGCAGTGTTTCGATGGCCACTCTGCCCGGGTCTCTGGGCTGCAGCTCAGGGCCTCTCCTGGGCTGCAAGGACACTGCCCCTCACAGGCTGGGCCCTGTCCCCACGCCCGGTGCTGCATTATCAGACCCTAAGGCGGCCCCCAGGAAAGGTGGCCAGAAGGTGGGAGGGGGCGGGACTGGTGGACAGCACGCACGGCAGGACCGCGGCTGGAGCCGGAGGCCCGGGGAAAGCTGGGCAGTCCCCATGGCCAGGCCCAGACTCGGTTCCCAGGGTGACCGATGACACAGGCCGTAGCTGAGAGGGCCCAAGTCCCCCACTCACCCGGTCCTGCTCCGGAGGCTTCCTGTGAGGGCAAGGACAGACGACAGTGACGAGAGAAGGCTACCCAAGCCCCTGACATCCCCTCACGCCCCCAGACAGAAGGGTCAGGCAGGAAGCAGGCAGAGGATGGACACATCCTGGACTCCCATGGGCACTGGTGACACTGTGTCCCTATGTGACGACCCCACTGTTCTTACTGCGCCTTCCACCTCTGTGCCCTCCACGGCCCTTGGGGCATCCGCTTCCTCCCTTTGCTCCTTCCTTACCATTAACTCCCACCTCCTCCAGGAAGCCTGCCCTGACCAGCCCAGCCCTGGGCCTCCCTGCTCTGAGCTGCGGTCCCCTCTACCCGGAACGTGCCCTGCTGCACACAACTCAACGCTGTGCATCTCCCTTCCCCCACGAGAGCATCTCTGTGCCCCAAGCAGGGCCTGGGCAGTGTCCTCCGACTGCTTAATTTGACTGGAACCCACAGCTGGGGTTACGACCCAATGTCTACACCCCATCAGCGGCCTCAGGGACTTCATCCCCAAGTCAGCTAAACAGAGGGCTCTCGGGCAAATCAGGATGGGGGCGGGGAGGGGCGGATGCCGGTCACAGAGCTGGGCACCACTGGGTGAGCCGCCGGGGCCCCCGTGGCCGCAGGGGCAGTGCTGAGTGCTGGGGTGACGGGGGCGTTCGCTCCCGGCACAGGGCGCGTGGGCGGCAGGGAGTGGCCGGGCGACTCACCAGGTCTGCAGATGACCCTGAAAAGGAAGCACAGCGGCCTTGGAGGACAAGCGCCAGCAGCAAGGACGGCTGGCCCTCGCCCGCACAGACAGGAGCCGCGTCCGCCGCAGGCGACGGACAGACGCGCACGGCTGGCGACGGTGACCGTCCCCCGGTCACTTCTGGTGGCGAAGCTGAGCTCTGGTTTCGGGGCCAGAGCCAAAGCGGGAGAACACGGACGAGGCGTCAGGCGGACGGCACGCAGGGGCCCGTGTGGCCAGCTCTGCTCCCACGGCAGCAGCTGCCCGGTCACTGGGGGCAGCCCGGGCGCACAGGGAAGATGTCCGCAAGCGGCCAGTGCCGCCTGCCGAGGGCGCAGGCAGGTGCGGGAGCCCGTGCCGCCTGCTTAGCGTCCTCGTCTCGGACGCACAGGTGCTGGGTGCCGGGATGCTCGAGGACGCGGGCGCCTCGGCTTGCTGGACGGAGGGCAAACGTGTCGAGGATGCTGCCCACCCGCCTGAGACACCCTGAGTGGGGGAGCAGGGCCAGGCTGGGCGCCAGCCACCTGCAAAGCTGGGCCACCTCACCCCCGGACAAAGCAAGGGCCACGACGGCTACCGTGTGTGTCTGATGTGACCTCAGCTCCGTGTGACACTCGCAGCTGCACATCGCCCTGGGCAGACGTGAGCGTCCGACAGGCCACGGGCTCCGTGGGCGCCGGGCGGGCAGGGGTGGGCAGTGCAGCCGGGGCCCACGCGGAAGGCTTCGCCCCGACAAGAGGCTCCCTGTGCCACCACTGGGCGGCCCACGGTCAAGCCCGCCGTGGCCTGGGTCGCTGGCAGAGCCCAGAGCTGCCCGGGACCCGAGGCCCAGAGAGATGAGAGCCTGGACGGCAGAGGAAGCAGCGTGGAACCCTCCAGAGAAAAACGGCCGGAAGCGGCCGGGGCAGGACAACGTCCCCAGCAGAGGGACGAGGGGCGCACGCACGGGCCCTGGGGGGAAACACAGGCTCCTTAAAACAAAAACAGGTGCCCACGTGGGCTTTCGCGATGTGGGGGGACGCCTGTGACAACTATGGCCCAGAAGAGGCAGAACCGCCCCTCTGATGAGACCCCCGTCACACCCGTCACGCAGGGCACTAAACCACGGGCAGATGGGGGTGTCTGGGCGGCGGACGGGCGCCTGCTGGCCAGCAGCAAGTGCTGCGGTCTCCTCCGCTCTTCCTGCGTTTTCTAAGTTCTCTGTGGGAAATGGGCAACAGTCGGGCGTGGGGGCACCCAGAAACATCACGGTAAAAAAAAAAAAAGAAAACTTGAAATCTATCGAAATCTTGCCTTTGGATATTTCTTGATAACCTTGGGGGGCATATTTTCTTTTCTATGTTATTTCTTCTTTTTTTTTCCTTCAAATTTTTGATAAATAAGTACGTTGCTCTTAGGAGCAGAACAAACAACGCCAAAGGAGAAGAGGTGCCCGGTCACTCAGTGGAGGGACATGAGGCCACAGGAGGACAGTGCTGGGGGGCAAAGCTGAGAGGCCACCCCGAGCCAGCGGGCCCCGGCTGCACCTTGCACCCCAGAGGCGGCGGGGGGGGGGGCGCTGGCTCATGCTCGCCCGGCCGGGCTGCAAGGGGCCGATGGGCTGGGGCCGCCCCCGCTCACAGTGCGGGGCCAGTGCTCACGGCCAACGGGGAACTGACACAACCGTCCGCGCTCGGGGTGACGAGGCCTGGCGCGTGTCCCTGTCTCCCCGGAGCAGCATGACACCCCCTCGGCATGGCTGCCCTGAGTGTGGGCCGCGGTTCAAAGCACCGTCTCGCAGGGGCGTCGGGGGACACGGGTCACCCAGAGGCCCCAGCGGCCACGCTCCGCCAGGACTCAGCCAGCCCTGCCCAAGGCGGTGGCTCCAACACCTCCCACAGCCCTCTTGGGCTTCTTCGGGCAGCCCGGCCGGGCGCTGCGGGCTGAGCACACGGCGCTGAAGACACCTCCCAGACCGAGGAGCCTCGCAAGAGCCCCAGCGGCCCGGTGCCGGTCAGGCAGGCTCGGGCCCCTCCCCACCCCAAGGCGTCACGCCTCCCCATCTGACAAACGGGCACAGGCGGGGGGCACACGGGGTGCTGTGCGTGTGTGCGTGTGCGTGCGAGCCAGCTACGAGCACGGTGTAGCTGAGGGGGGCCAGGCCCCCCTGGCTGCGAGAGAACCGGGGTGAGGGGTTTCTCTGTAATCAGACACCTCCACGTGACCGACGAGGATAGTCTGCCCATCCTGGGGGTGGGGTCTAGAAGTTCACAGCTGAAACGGGCCAAAGGCCAGGCGGAGGAAGCCCTCGACACCAAAGTTAGGAGAGGGGCTTGGCTCAGAATCCGGGCCCCCGGGCCCTTGACCCCGTGTGACCCGGGGCAGGTGCCCTCCCCTCCCTCGGCCTCCGCATCTGGCCCCGTGCCATGGTTGCACGGCAGGCAGGGAGAACGTGCACCCCGCCAGGGCCAGGCGGGTGCCTGAGGGCAGCCGTGAGGGGCGCGGCCTGCGGGTGACACTCACCGGTCTTGCAGGGCGGCGTCACCTCCAGACACTCCTTGTGTGCTCCGACGCCACACCTGGTGCACAGGTAGCCCTGGTAGAAGGTGCCCCTGCCGCGGGCATGGCGGAGGTGAGCGAGCGGGCACTACCCTGGCCCCCCACACCTGAACCCGTGCGCGGCGCCCAAGACCGCCAGGCCCGCCTCGCCGTCTGTCCCATGGGGCAGCGGCCCTCACAGCCCTGGGCCTCCAGGGTCCCCGTCCCAACGTGCGGCCGGGGTGGCTCTCCCCAAGGACCGCCCGGCCTTGTTGTGCCACCCCACAGGGCAAGCCCCGGGCACCCACGGGGACAGCCACTGCCCCACCCGGCTGGGTCTGATGCGGGCGGGGCCAGCCCCGCCGGGGAGGCGGGTGGTCAGAGGGGCTGGGCAGCGGGGCGCACACGGCGCCCTCGGGCCGGGGGGCAGGGGCAGGGGCCTCACCTGAGGAACATCCTGCAGGCTTTGCAGTTGGTGGCCCTGTCGAACGTGTACATCTGGAAGCTGTGGTGGTTGGCGGTGGCTTTATCTGGCTTGATGTTTGACCTGGCGTTGGGAAAGGGGGCGTCAGACTCCCTGAGCCCCGAGCCTGGGTCTGCCCGACGCCTGGCCAGGGTCAGGGTCTGAGTGGGGGCGTCAGAGGCTGCTGTGCTGACGACAGCCCCTCTGGGTGCCGGCGACGGCCGCGCCTTGACGAGGGTCTGGGCGTGGGCACGCGGCAGCAGGCATGTGCTTAGGGCCCCACTGTGCGCAGCGGGAGAGGCACCCCGAAGTGTTCTGGGAGACTGCGCTGACGTGTGCCATTCACTTAGAAACGCATGCCCCATCGATGGCTCAAAGGCCGGCGGGGGAAGGGAGATCACATGACAGCAAGCAGGGCCAGATGCAAATGGTGGGACCGTGGGAGTTTACCGCGCCTTCTCTCAACTCTGATGAATCATCTAGTTTTCGTAACAGAAGGTTGGGGAGAAAATTCCAACCCCTGGGAGCCGAGGGCAGATAGGGAGGCGGCCTGCCGCCTGGCCGCCATCTACACAGACGTGTGCCGGGCGTGATCCCCCGATCCTCTGCAAACCCCCCGACCTCGGCCCTCCTTTCCTGTCCGTTTCGCAGGACGTAAAGGCCCGGGAGGGGAGCACACCCGTACGGAGCCCCTGGTCCCCCCGAATGCAGACCGTGAGGGCACAAACCCCACTGCTCTGGCCTGCCGTGTCTGGGGACCCCAGCACGTAGTGGACACAGTGGGGCTCCTCCTAGATGTCATGGAAAACAGCTCTGTGGCTTCAAACAGGTGACGATCCATCAGCCTGTGAGGCCCGGAGGATCTGGGTCACCACGGGTCCATCTGGCACCCCGACCATCCTGGCCACTCGCGGCCCTGCCGGACAGGGGCTCGGGACTGAGCCTGGGGGCAGGCTGCGACACAGGCGCGGCCCTCGTGCCCGAGTAGGTCGTAAAACAGCCAGGATGTCACCAAGGTGGGGCTGGGGGGATGGAGCCCGTCTCAGTCTCTGGGCATTTGACCCAGCCCTTGTCTGAGCGAGTTCCCTAAACAAAATCTACCTGGGGCCTCCTACCCCCCCACTCTGCATCCTGGGACTCACATGGCCATCTCGAACTGCTCCATCCACTTCCTCTTCATGTCTTCTGTCTTGCAGAAGAGCTGGAAGCCCTGCTTTCCTTGCAAGTGAATCAGATAGAAGCCATAGGACCACTGTGGGGGGAAAGGGGGCGCATGTGAGCCGCAGGGCTTCGGGTACAGTGACACGGGGACTGGCACACGTGGGTGTGTATGCACATGCAAACCCCGAAGATGTGCTGGGACCCCTCTCCTGCCCCCCCCGAGGTGCGCCCTCAGCTGAACCCCACTAATGACTGAGCTGGTCCCCAGGGAGCTCGCCCAGGGCCTTTCCACGGGGCCAGCCCACCCACTTTCACACCCTAAATGTGATGCCAAAGAGACTCACATATGTGAAGTAAAACAATAGGGGAAAAGACAGGGCAGGGGAGGCCACGGGCCTGAGAAGCCCAGGGCAAAGCCGGCCCACAGCCGCCCCGAGCCTCTGCCCCCCCTCCCAGGCCTCGCCATCTCTGGAGCTTTTAAAGAAGCCCCAGAAGAAGAGTTTGGTAAGTCTGGGCCCGTTTATTCAAAAAGATGGAGGGGAAAAGGAAGGGAGGGAGAGACCCGGAGAGGAAGAAGGAAGGAGAGAGGTGGAAAGGAGGAAGAGCAAGACGCAGGCGCAGGACACCCTGACCAGCCGGTGTTTTGACACAGCGTGTGGCCCTTGACCTCCAGGCAATGGAGCAGGTGGGGGCCAGGCAGGGGTGTGGGGCCTTCGCTTTGCCTCGGACCTGGCAAACGGGCAAATCTGTTGTCATCATGCCCTGAAGCCATATTTATAATTAAACCAGGGGAGGAATGAAGAAGCAGCAAGCCGAGGGCCTGGCCCCGCTCAAGCCCGCAGGACCCCCAGCTCAGGAAGGAAGTGCTGGCTTCGGGGCCCTGAGATGGGGAATGGGCGGGAAGGGGGCTCCAGGAGCTTACCATTTTCCCATGAGACTAGGAAGCATGAGGAGAGGGAAGGAAAAGGGGAGATGAGGTCACTAGGAGGCTCAGCCCAGCCCTGCAGTGGGCGCTGCAGCCCAGGACACTGACCACATCCTAAATGCCCGGGATGGGGCACCCAGGGGGCCTTCCTCCCGAGGGGAAGGTGCCGGGGGCTGGGACTCGGGGGGGCTGTGTCTTTAGCCAAAGCCTAAGGAGTGGCCTCAGGTCAGCACCTCAGGGTCCCTGGTACCTGGTTTAGAACCTCAGGGTTAAGTGGGCCACCCCCATAGCTCTCCCAGGTGGTACTTGCATTCTACACCGTAAGCTCCAAAGTCTGGGACTGAGATTGGTAGCACATTGGCTCGTGGCCCCCACATCTAGCCCAGGCTGCACACAGTAGGTGCTCAAGCTCTGGATGCAGAAGCTTCTGTGGAAGCAGGACTGAACTGGACCTAGAGGCAGTCTCACCCTGTAGCCACGGCCCCACCCTCCACAGCCACAGCCCCACCCCCAGTCACGGCCCCACCCCCAGCCACGGCCCCACCCCCAGCCACGGCCCCACCCCTAGCCACGGCCCCACCCCCTCAGCCATGGCCACCCCCCAGCCACGGCCTTACTCCTAGCAGCCATAGCACATTGGCTGGACAGCTGAGTTTGTCAAGCCGCATCAAGGCCCCCCCAGAGCCCTTCAAAGGGAGCAGGGTGGGCAGGCACAGGAAGGCCTGCTTGCTGCAGGGGACGACGTGGGCTGGAGGCAGGTCTGAGGCCTGGCTGCCACACGAGGCCCTGGGCCGGGCCCCCTGCTCAGTGTCCTCACTGGGGCGCTGTGACCCTATCGTGCCCAGTCCCAGGAGAGA